>NW_019091514.1:210455-235467 GCF_001949145.1 Acanthaster planci | reverse complement strand
GTGTAATTCAAAGCATGCAGAGCACGCTGGGCCACAAACGGAGAATTTGCGGTTTGGCAGGTGGCCTTCGCGGCCAAGGGAGGCTGGAATTCTTTGCGTCGGCTTTCGGGAAGAAAGTCCCATCGTCAAGGGGTTAAGGACATGTTTGATGTTTTTCCAGATCTTCACTTTTGATGGTGCAGGTGTCTCTGGCCACAAGAACCATATATCATGCTACACAGCTGTCAGGTACAGTATGTCTTTTGCGCTGAGTGTCTTTAAATAAAGAGAAGCAGTGTGCATATATGTAGTTTGTTTATTTATTTGTTTGTTTATTTATTTATTTTAGATTTGTCACTCTCGTGGCCAAAGGCCAAATTACAGTGAAAATACAACAGTAAAAAAAATTCTGAGGTTTTCATTAATAAAAGCATCCAACACGTTACAATTATAGTCCATCAATACTATCTTAATTAACAGGTAAAATGGACATACAGATATTCCAAATTCCTAAAAAGCACACAAATTTCCCATTTCAGCTTTTCAAACAACTTACTGGTTGTAGTGAGGTTCGTTTGAAGTGTTTATTTCTGTTACCTCTGTGAGATTCTAAACCTGCATCTTGTCGTGTATCCAGCCCTGAACAATGCTAGTTTTAGAACTGTTCGAAAAAATATCTGTTCGAGTTTCCAAAGTTTCAAACGTGCCACACCCGTTGTTTGGATTGAAGAGAAGCTAATTTTTTTGTTGTTGTTACAGAACCCTCATGGAGTCTCATAAGCTACCCAAAGGTGAGCTAATGTTATTCAACAGAATGCCATATTATGCCTCATCCTAGCCATCGGGTTTACTTAGCTTCAGCTAGAAGTTACATTTTCTATGGGAGATACATGAAGCTGTATTCTCTAGCACAAATTTTTGATTTGTGTCTCATCCACCAAAACTGTCCTCGTGAACACCTCCCCTCTCCAAGCACCCTTAACATCGGAGTTGCATGTTGCTTGTGGTTTGTCTCATAGCACATCTACATGTCTTCTCCCAAAATTCATGCTGGATCCTTTTATTAAAAATAAGTGGAGTTGTGGCAAGTGATTGAATTTTGTTTGTTCCGTAAATGACTCCACAAAAGAAAAAAGTGAGATGAGCCATTGAGGATGTGTACCACTAATTTTTGGTCCTCAGGAGGCATGCATGTCTCCTTCCATAAGCTGCTGTTGATTAACGGGTCACTTTAGTAATCTCTTCCTAGGCACCAAGTACCAAGATGTATTCCCTCTAGTGTCCCCTTAGGTCCCAGGAAGTACCTGTTTTTCCTTCATCTTTCTCTCCTTACGCTGCTATCGATAAGTCCCTTATCATCTTGCTGTTTTAGGCATCAAGTTGTACTTCCTTCAGAGTGTCTCCATCCTCAGGAAGTACCTGTCTTTCCTTGATCTACCCTTCAGCATGCTGCTTCAGAGGCACATGTTCCTGGCTGGACCGAGAGATATTTGGACGGCTCAGGTCAGTATAATGCAATCGCCCTCGATCATCTCCTACCATCTCCTTCCCCCCTGCTTTCTGAGCTTAAAGTTGGACTTTCAAAGAATTGTTGAATATTTTAATATTTCTGGATTATGCAGCCCAAGAGCTTTCCATTGGTATACATGTATAACATGTGGGGCACCCACAGTTGTGAATCCCCGTTGTATTAGCATCAGTAAACAGATCTGTAATTGGACAAAGACAGTTGGTAAAAAGTAGTGTGAGGCCCCCTTCAAATGTGGGTTTGCAAAATGACAATTTCCAACTCATAAAGCTGCATTATCTGTAGTCAGCGTTATAATGATCTGTAATTATCGGACAAGATCTCAGGAATCATTGAGCAATATTTCAGCCAAAATTTTAAGAGCAGACTTTCCCATTTGTTCATTTTGGAGTGTCCAAATTTTGGAAAGTAACATCACCAAAAGACAGTTTGTCTTATGATTGAGGAAAACTGCTTCATAAAGCAAAAATGGAAAACAAGAAGACAAAGACTTTTGATTGATGGCATATGTAGTCTGAGCTTTCTCTATGTGTGAGATTGTTGATGTTTAAACCTGATTGCTTCACAGTACACTTCTTTTCAAGCAAGTCGGCAGTTGTAAAAGATGTTTGTCATCAATGTCAAAAAATGACATTTTTTTTTTAAATTCTACCATTTTTACTCGTCTACTTGCCACTCCAACTCCTCATGGATTACAATCAACACCTCACTGTCAACCTTTCTTGTTTGTTTCAGCAAGCAATGCGAGCCCATGCTAGCCAGTTTGTGTGGTTCCGTGTTCTCTACGTCGTCTTCTCTCGCTTCATGATGATCAATGGATATCACAAGAAGAGTGTGCATTAGTGGCTGGAATATTCACATTGGCAAAACCGTGTCCGCAGAGCTGGAAACTTGTGTGAAACATGTTCAGTACTTAATAGATTAACAGTGTCTTAGGGGTGCTTTCGGAATACAATATTCCAACCCTTCCCCTCTGAAACCATCCAAATCTAGCACCTTGGACCAATTTCATAGAACTGATTAGCACAGAATGTTGCTAAGCCTGGTTTGTACTTTCATTAACTTTCACCTCTGTGACCAGGGTTTGATTCCTACCCAGGCTACCAATACGGTTTTTGTAGTCCCTGACTGAGGTTTCCTCAGAATATATTTTCCTGAGGTTTCCTTTGACCTCTAAAGCAACATTTCTTCATCGTCTTCTCTCTGCCGGTCAGTTAGTACTTTTAAGCTTACTGTGCTATTAATAATAGACCTATAGCCGTGTTTCCATTAAGACTTTTTGGAAAACTTACCACAACTTTCCTGTAGAATATAAAATTAAATCTAATGGGAACATTGGGTAAACTAACGTCCCTGTCAACTTACCGTGATCGCGATGTAAAACTAACAGGCCAAAAAGGGTCGCGGAAGATTTCTGCGCAGCCACAGTTAGTTAGCATGGGTGCAAAAAAGTCCAATGGAAACAGTTCCCATACAATGTACATGCAGATTGACTGCAACCACGCTGAACATACCAACCAGACTACTGCCTACATAGAGATTGATAGCAGGTACGTGAAAATGGTTGCAGATTTGGCAGCATTCGCCTGATTTTGTCATTGTTTTGTCAGATTTTGCCGACTTGGTCATGATTTGTAAAGCGCAGGCAATGTAATCAGCTGGTCTTATTATTAGGTCTAACACGGCGAATAAACATTCCGTCACGGTTAAAAAATGTCCACGTGGGAATGCGTGGTAGATTGACATGAAGGAATGTCGCAGCAAGTTTCCGCATGCCCGCCGAAGAAAACGTCCAATGAGAACACAGCATAAGACATAATGATGTCACACTCTGTTTACTTGTATGCTTTCCAATGGCAGTGAGATGGGACTCAATACGCAGAGCCCCGCATTGAAAAGTGTACACAAAAATAAAATTATGTTTAAGGTCCATTCAGTTTCATTACCAGGGACGGAACAGCAAAATTAGACTGGCTCTCTGGTCTCTTTTGCTCAGCGCAGAAATCTGCCAATTTGTCAAGCGACATTTTGTGCTTGGTGGCTCTGTGCAATTGGGCCCAGCATTTCTCTGCTACATTTGGGTGGATTTGGGAATGCCCACCTAAGCCACTTTTATTGTGCATTTAACAATTCACTGCTCTGACATGGGACATGATGTTTTTAACACCCAAGGGACTGAGAGCACCAAGGCAAAATCGAGGGAGCTGTACGTCACCAATGGTGTTAAAACATCACATACCATATCACACCTGTAAATAATTGTTTTATCATACCTCTGTGTTGAATTCTTTGAAATGCTCAAATTTTTGATCTCAAATTCAATTGAAATGAGTAATTCAGTCCGTTGCTGCACAGAAAGTTGTACAACAGGTGCAGACTAGTTGCTTCACTGATTAGTTCAGTTGTGTTGGTCACACGTCTTGCTTTAATTGCAATATATTTATATCTTGAAAACCATTATGGGAGGAAAATCTGCATATGCCCTGAAGCTTGTGCAAACAACCTTCAAACAATCGTTAACCTTTGACAAAAACTTTCACTGTTCCGACAACTGATCGCATTGCATACCAGTTTACTGCTCCTTCAAGAGTTTACTATTACTACCTGTGTAGTCACCAGTGAAAGTAACAGAGGTACCAAGGAATAGGCGTCCCTGTTCAACGTCCCCAGATTATGGTTTTAACTGTGTGTGTGGGGGGGGAGGACTAGTCTCTGATGTCACTATTGTACATCACCGATGTGTGATTTGTGACAGTGAGGGTGACATGCATTTTTATTGCCCAGTCACGATTGCCCTGGACCAGTGAAAATGTAGTATTCAAGACAGAGTTATAACAATGGCTTTTAAAGCCCATAAACACATAAGATGTGACATTTAGTAGATTGACCATTCCAAGCAAAATGCCTCCAAGTTATATGTTTTTTGTTGGCCAAAATGGATGAATTATTGACATCTTTCAGCAAAATACTCCAGTAAATGTAGCTGTATTTTTGCTCTTAGGTGGGCACAAGAAAACTAATGTAAAGTTTGTTTGAATAGCTTTGATAAATGTAGACTGAGATGTATACCATTCACTCCAAGTGTTGCTTTGCCAATGGAATGCTGTTTATTTTTTTGTCTGTTTGTCGGATGTAGCTTAATGGTGCCATTTAGTGGGATTCATTTATTAGCCTCATTTTCTTGCTGTGGCATTTTATTAAGTAACATTTATATGTAAATTTTCTGCCACAAAGGGGGACTTTTCTAATTATGTTTGTGTGTCTCATAGTTTATTTTGAAATACAATTTACAATCACATATGTCATAAATGATATTTTTTCCTGTGGTTTGGTGCTGACTTTTAAGTTGATTGATTCAGTTGTTAAGACAGTGTAGTTGATTTTGTCTTCACGTTAAAGAGTGTAGGGAGTTGCATGGATGTGTTTAAATATGCAGAATATGAACTCTTTTTCAAAACTCGGCTTTATCTTTGACTTGTATTCATCTCTGGCTCCAGTTCCTAAATTGTTACACAATGTCTACAGTCTTTGGTTTCATGTCAACATGCTCCTACAGCAGGGAGTTCACCCCTATTGTACTGGACCTTTCAAAGATAAGGAATCGGGTTTCAAGAATCGAACGCCAGAGACTGAAATCAAGCTGAGGTTTGATTAATTGTCCCTGAAGGTTAAGTGTACATGTATTCTATATTTTCCTTGCTGTGTGGATTGATATTATGCAATTTCTGCAGATGTGCTCGATCCATCTTCCGTATGCAGACCTGATTTTCTGCAAATCAAAATGCAGCCATACTGGTATAAAAATCAGTACCACAAGCAAGACTCAAAATGTGCAGAAGACTAATAAGATGGCTCACTCAGGAGTCTTGATCTCTTCGTGGTCCCAAAGGGTGGCTTCGGACAGTGAAGGTTACGGAATACCTCAGATTGGACAAGAAGCCTGACTGCTGTATCAGTTTGAAATGAGCAGCCAGCCTGGCTCTTACTAGCTTAGCTGTGTACACTTACAATTTACACTTCCTGAAGCAATGAAACCATAATCTGCTCCGAGCAGGAACAAAAGAGGGTGTTTTTAAATGAAATTGACAGTCCTTTGGTATGAACCTACTGAATAGGCAAGCAAGTTTATGCATATTCGACACGAAGCATGTCGAGTACGAGCAACAAATTTATTCTAGAATGTACGGTCTTCACGTGCATTCCGAAACACGTGCAAGAACCCAGTTGGAAAACTTTGTATCAGTCTGTCTTTCTTTCGTTGGTGAGGGTGCACTTCAGCTCGGGGCAGATAGTTCCATGGTGCATGATTTAACGTCTTACAAACATCACATTGCTAGAGGAGGGATATGGCCAGAACAAAATATGGGCGATTCACAACAGCGTGTCTCCAAGAGTTCGCAACGGTCCTGGCCAATCACAATACGCGAATTCTGTCCACCCATGCGCATTTGGAAAGGGTTGGCAGATTTTGCGCATTGTGATTGGCCAACATATTGCAAAGTCTTGGAGGCACGCTGTTGTGAATCACCCATATTGTGTACATATTTAAGTTAGTGTGTTCAAGCTTTACAGTGCTTATTATTCAGACCCTCTGCATTTTACATTCTCTAAGTGTTTCCTGCTCAGAATACTTCAAGTAGTATCTTTCCCCAGAAAGTTCACTGTATTGTCAGGGCTGTGAGGATTTGCGTTATATAGACTAGACACCAGCAGGTATTAGGATTATTGTTTTTGTTCAGTCAAATAAAAGAGAGGGTGCCCAGTTATCCCATTAATTAAAAGTCTTAGCTCAGGGTCTCCTAGCACAGATAGCACATATGGGTACTGAGGTACTAGAAAGACTGGTACCAGCACTTGTCTTTCATTGGTTGGCTGTTTTGCATGCTTTTTGAAAACTTTGAAATGAAACTCACATCACTGATACTGGAATATTGCATCCGTTTAATACTTGTCTTACAGGTATAGTAGTAATATATGTTTTGAACAAAAATTAGGTGGTTTTTAGTTATCATTCCATTAAATAATATTAAGAAAAATATTTTTGTATTTTTGCGAAGAAATGCTTGATAAGGCAGACATAGATGCAATAAAAGCAAACTTGCCAACAGTGCTAAAAATTGTCTTTTTCTGCCATACTCTTTGACAGTGTGAATATCAAAATTATACAAGCACTTTCTATAAGGAGTGAAAATCCCTCAACCATGGAAACAAACATTAAAAATTCACATTTAAGTGCCACAAATCTTCTATATTATAAAGACGTTTCATATTTTTAAATTATCTTTCACTTAAAATAATTAATATACTTTTAAATTTTTTGCTTTAAAAATTAAGGTTATACATGTTTCAATGAAGCTGCCTTGGGTCTTTTTTTTGGGGGGGGGTCAGTTTAAGCTATCCCATACATTCATTAGGACCCCAAAGAATGCGTTGACCCACTTGACAGACATTCACAATTTTTGGCATTAACCCAAAGAGTCCTCAGTCCTCCAACAGGTGAAGGATTGAGGAGTGTTAGGGTTAAAACTAATAAGTCTGGAAAGCCCCATGTCACATGAAATAAGGGATTGACTTCCACTGCAGTAGAGGCGTGTACATGTAGTGGCCACAGTTGGAACTGATTGTAATTGATATCTGCATCTGTAATTGATATCCGCAAGACGCCAGGCTTAGAAATTATTGCCCATCATGATGTCCTTTTGGTATCTGAAGAAAGCCATTGGCTAGAAATTTCAGAACAGCTTTAAACACCACCAGAAGTACATGTACATGTATAAGCATTGGAAAATGGTCAACTGAAAAGATGGTCGGTCAGGATTATTTTGAATAGTCACTTTTGGTTTTTTGACTTTTCATTGTTTCTAATTTTAGGGAGTTGGTTTGTTTATTAATGACAATAGTTTCCACTGGCCACTATCATAAACTTAACACTGTATGCTATACACCAAACAATGTCTTGGTCAACATGAAACAAAGTGCGTAGATCCCAGGGTGAAAGGGGGACACTCAAGTTTTGACAAAGGGTATTGGGTGGGCCTTAAATCCAGAACCAACCCCCATTCAATATCAAAAACACCCTCCCAATTGCAATTCTTGCAATTGACTTTGCCCATTTCACCATCTCCCCCAACAAAACAACCCTTAAACTAAACACAAAGGGGAAAATAAGACTTTTGTGTACACATGCAGAACAGGCCCATGTCCTGATAGCATTGCACTGTTAACGAGCCCTTTCTCATAGAAGCCAGATGGCGACAGTGGATTGGGAAAGTTTCCATGTAAATGAACAATGACATCTTCAGTATATGGACCTATTCTGGGTGACAAATAAATGATGCTCAGTTATAATAGTAAAGAACTTCCGGAGCACTTAAAATATTTAAAGAAAAGCGATTATTTTTACGCTTCATACTTCTCAACAAAATTACAATAAATTTAGATATTTAAAAATATATTAAATAATATATTATAAACAAGGCAACCTGAATAAAAAAGGGCAATAGATGACACCAAAATGTAAATATTATCAAAGATCTGGAGAGTACCTTCACTGGAACAAATTCTTGCTCAGTGTCAACATTTTGGTACTTTATCTTATACCACTGAGTGAGATGTTGGAGTAAAAACAATTATACTCATTACTGAATAAAAATTAAAATGAAACACCCGTAATTTCTTTTATTGAGGGTGTAGACGCTTTTTAAGTCAGATTCTTCAGAACAAACAGTACACTGTGAATGCTCTTTAAGTTGGGGATGCTTTTAGCAAAAAACAAACTGCAGCATGGACTGGAAGGCAAAATATATGTAGTGCTAAAGCAGTTTGCTTTATCGTATGCATTCTTGTCAAAGTTTCTCAAACCTTGATAAAAGAGCACATTGGTTGAGCACCATTCACACATTGTATGTTAGGCTTTGTAACTTTCAAATGTGCAACTCGTTTACATAACGTGCTCTAACTTTGGTTATTAGTGAGCCACACCGCACCCTCAACCTTGCATGCGCAGCATGCACAGACCTTCTAATCACTGACGGCTCAGCTCCAGTTCAAGAATGTGCCCCCAAGTCTCCACGTCCATGGGGCACATGAAGGGAGGCAAGTTCTTGTCGTACATGTTCAGGTTGCTGAAAGCCCTCTGAACCACTTATGCTTGATGGAGTGGGGTCCGCAAGTCCGTATGAAAGACTCCTGAACAGAAACATAAAACAGGACAATATGAAGCTGAAAAAAAAAATGGAAAAAATTTACAGACGGGAAGTCGAGAAAATTTGGAGAACATCTTTCCAACAGTAGCAACAGAATTCTTCTATCCTACAGACCAAAAAATATTCATTTTGCTGAAGACTTTGAAAATTAAAAATATTGCCATTATACTCTACTTCTGAAAACCGTGTTGGGGTCCCATTCTTATCTCTACATTATACTCAACTGGACTGGGGCTTAAGAGATCTGATCCTTGATAGTATAAAATGAAATCAAAACACGCAGTCCAGAATACTAATTCTACTGTTACAATTTCAGCATTCTCCATTCACATCAAAACAGCAGAACTGTTCACTGTGATGTTGTGACCCAGTTTGGAACTGTAATTAACACTCTGTCCGCTGAGCACTGAAAAAATCTTGAAGGTCCAAAATTTGTTTTTCTCGGTAGTCAGAAATTTGGATGACTTTGAGAAAAATGCTTGTGTCACAGCTACTTCCTATAAAAGTCTAGTTCTGATAACTTTGACCAGAAATTATTCCAGAGCTTTACAAACTAGAATCACAGAACTAAGTACATCCAGGGTGAGATTGACTAATGATAAAAGTAGCTGAAAACAGCTGAAAAAAGGCATAAAGAAGCTGAACTGTGAAAATCTACTATACACATGTACTTTTGTACACAGCCAGTGACGAAAAAAAGCTGAAATCCGAAACAAAAAAAAGCTGAAATCAGCTACAAAGCTGAGAAATCTCACCCCTGATACATGTATGTGAAATGTGACTTTTTCACCCACCTTCCATGAATACCCGAGTCCTACATCCCTCTGTATCTCTTTCAAGGTACAATCGTCGCACTTCAGATGGCAAAACTTTCTCCACAGCCAGTCTGTGTCCTCGATGGTGGAGTTCCACAACTTGCAAGTTTGCCAGGCACTCTGCAAGCTCTTGGCGTCCAGCCTTAGCAGTATGCCCAGATACAGCTCAGGGGGTAGCCGCTGCATCAGATCAAGTGGCAGGTTGGCTATTGATGGCAGTTTAGCTCCTTGCAAGTGGTGGTGATGGCAAGTTGGAATGGACCTCTTGGGATGCAGCGGAGCACTCATGGCTTACATGTATGTTGTGTAATTTGCTTTGTACTTCTCAGATTCAGATGTGTTCATGTGATATCTACACATCTATCTTCAAGGAAGCTCTAATGTGAAGGATTTGAATTTTCACTCCCTGTACACGAAGGCCTCACACGATGTAGGGTTTTCTGTTTTCCAGGAAAAAGACATGTGATAAATAAAATTGAGAACAGTAAGTAAATTTTATGTACTTTGTCACTCAGGTTTTTTCAGCAATTATGAGAATGTGAGTTATTTGCATTTCTCTCAAGTATCAGCAGAAGTCATCAATGCAAAGAAATTAAATTTTCAGAGATGATAATTAGGTAATGCTGATTTGAAACATGGTAAAGATTTTTTTAAAAGGGTAAAACTAAATAATTTTGGTGACCATAGGCACAGGCATCCAACAGTTAAGGAAGGACTTTACTTTAATATTTGCTATCTGGAACGACGGATTTGTTTGCCATCATTTCACATGGCCTCATCCATGCAATAATACCTTTTGGAAAGTGTTTTTGTCAAGTACTTTTCAAGTAACAAGTTCTCTGCCAAATCTTGAACTAGTTAGGAGGGAACAAAGCTCAAGTACATGGGCATTTGTTGGTATGCACAAAGGTAAGATTACAAAGTAAAATGACGACTTCAGCAGCAGTGTCTCCAGCGGGGAGGGGGGCAACTTGTCCCCCCAAGGAAATTTTTTTTTTTGCAAAGAATACGTCATAGGTAAGAAAGTAATCAGTGCTATATTAGCACCAAACCCTATGAAAACAACACCATGAAATAAAAACAACGGTGTCATGACCATGAGTAAGGCTTTTGATGTTTTTCTCCTCCAACATCATCTTCAATGAGCTTGAAGCCTAATTCACTTTTGAGTTTGCCCCCCCCCACACCAGAAGCTGGATATGTTGCTGGACTTCAGACTATTCACTGTTTAATAAAACTTAAATTAGCTATTTCATGTTGGAGAGACATGAGACTGGGTATATGTATATAAAAACCTGCTTACAAAAACATCTGGATGCGTAGTCCCAAAAGAAATGTATCTAATGTGGACCTCAATATCTGAAGTTATAAATGCAACAATATTGTTAACATAAACACAATCACCACATTTTTATGAGTACTAAACATGATGGTAACGGTTGTAAACGAGACACCAAAATGTGACATGGCAATAATGACGGATTAAAAAGTCTCTAATAACTATTACTTGTATAAATGTTGTTTAATTTTTTTCCGTTGTGTTTGATGTTGTTATGCCTTCTGAATGCTTGTACGTATGTTCAGTTGAATAACTGACAGATCATGTATTTTGTAAAGTCATAGGTTATGGTGGTAACGTTTGTAACATGTGGTGTCCTGAGCGGTTACGAGTGTGCACGCTAATGCTGATCTCTCACTGGCAAAAGTTTTAGTTTGCCCAGTTGTCCCAATCAATTAAAAATAACCCATCTGTAAATTTAGAATGCCCAAGGAATCTGCACCTGTTACCACTAATTAAATTTACAGAATTTTCTCACCGTGATTGCAATCGCGTCCTGTTTGTAACGCATTACGAGCGTGCGTTGTGTACTGCGTCAATCCTATACTTTTTGGTGTATGTTCCAGTAAATCCACATAAACACAGCCTCGTACATAGTATGTACATGTATGGGCAACATGCACATGAAACATTTCCTACAACAGGGAACAAGGATGGGGTCATGACCTTTGTCATGTCTGAATTCACACATTGGTACAGTTGTTACGAGTGGGACTGTTGAACTTTTCCGGGTCTGCAATCCAAGGAAATCTGAGTCAATCCACTGCCATCACACGATATTTCATTAGAAGCCCAGTGTAAGAACTTACAGGAACCATGTTACCATTCTGCTCTGTTTATTTGGCAAACTACATGTATGTGCTTAAACCAATTTTGAACGGTAACATATGACGACGTACGAAAGTCACTCGGCGTCCTGTTATTACAAAAAAACATTTTTCTCATCTAAATGTCACACATTTGTAACCAGTATGTACGTATACATACACTCCAGCTTTATTTCCTCTTTCTCTGTTCAATACCCTGCATGCAGAGAACCTTGGTACTGGAAAAGTACTTGACTGCAATGCTGCTTTTAGACTTTGATGGTTGTAAACAAATTGCATTGAAATGATTGAATGTGAATTTATTACAATACATAAAGGACTAGCCCCACTAGTGTGGCACGGACTCTCACTCCCGATTTATCCTTAAGGATAAATCGGGAGTGAGAGTCCGTGCCACACTAGTGGGGCTAATACAGGACATACAAAAGTGAAAAGTCAAAGTACATGTGTACAACTACAAAGCACAAACCAAGCACATTATTTGGTCAGGCAAAAATTCTAAGAAATTACACCGCAACGACAATGAAACGAATACAATACAGAACATGTTAGGATTTTTCAAAATGCTAACAAGTCTAAAATGTCGGATTCATTGATATTTTTAGTGTTAAAGTGTATTCACAAAATGGACATAAATGGTGGTAAACACATGGAGAGCAATGAATCACGTTGAAATCCCCCACACCATACTCACTGCTCAGGCACGGCCGGTACCACTGTCACAAAGTCCAGACGAGATTGTGAGACTCTTGACAAAACCCCCGAACAAATAAAACGGCAAGAAAGAACCACGTCAAACGAAATGCGTGGTTATGTTCGTTCCCTCACCTCTAGGGGATTCAAACATAGCAGTTTATTGAAACCTTTCGACTGTCGTTAAGTTGTACAGATTACTGCCGAATATTTTAATAGTTACAATACACCAGCACGCGTACCAACCGCAAAACTGTACACAAACAACAGCTAACACACCGGGGAGATTTAAATGACGCTTTGCCACTATTTACATATTTTTTAAATATTAAGTAACACGTAGTTCATGTTTACAATTAAACTGACTTTGCCGGGAAGTCAGAATCTAAAGTCTTGAAAATTAAATGTGGATACGACAAACATTTAAAAGAATAGATTTAATCGTGAAAAAAATCGCACAAAACCATAAAAAAGTTTTGCGGTTTTTATAATGAACTATATGTTTGTAAAATCGAAATTATCAACTAAAAGTTCATTCACCATCATTATTGCACGCTCCTCCTTGAAGTGGCAGAGGGCGCTAGTTTCAATAAAAATGGAAACCTTTCGTGAGAGGTTTCTGGGTTTCCTAAAGTGAAAGTCTCTGGGTTTCCAGCTCCTCTATACTGTATCCGTATGAGTCAACCATTTGGCTAAACCCGCACCTAAAACCCAACAACCATCATGTATTCCTGGTGGGCTTCTATGCAAGCAGAAATTGAGACTGATGGGAGCAATCGTAGCGTTCTTCAAAGCTTCCCCGACGGTGTGGGGAGGGAAGTGGTTCTTTCCGTGGTTCGGCAACTTGCAAATCACCTGAGCTCGACAGCAACGAGTAGTCGTGTTGGCAGTCAGCATCTACGGAGTCCACTTGACACTGAGAAGGAAGTGCTGTGGACTATGGAGGTTATTTGCTTTGATTGCTCAAATTAAATTGAAAATGATGAAACCTTACACGCTCTTTTTAAACGTGTTCATCATAAATATGACTTTACACACTGGCTGCACCCTGTAATTTAGTTGAACACATGTTAGATAATTGACATGCCTTAACTTTATTAATTTATCATGTTTATAGTTTACTTTCAAAGGAAAGAGTTCCATATACCATGGAGGAAGGAACCTTCCTCCATGCATATACAGATGCCACTTGACACCCTGTGCACAAACCCTATGGGATTGGTCTGAAAAATTCTACGTATGTTCTAAGTAAACGAGTTGGTATTTTCCTTCCTAAATTGTATTTTTCTGGACGTGATGTTTTGCTTTCTGATGGCTAATGGCAAGAATGGGTCACTGTAGGGAAATAATTACTGGTGTTGGTATATGGAACTCTTTCCCTTCCAAAGAAGGGTTCTAGACCCCGTTCTCTTGGAGAGGTCCCCAAAACGACATAAAAAAGAAAAATGTGTGGCCAAAACCTTGTAGTCAGTTAGTCTGACATGAAAATAAGAAACATAATGAATAGCTATATGTAAGACCCAACAGCTTGATTATGACGTGAGATCAAGGTGAGATGCAACTGGAAACTGACTGTGTCATGCATGGGCTATTTGGCTGAAAACAAAGCCTGAAAGTTGATCCCCCCATGGCGTGCTTCCGGAACACTTGGATAGGAAAAATAACGTGCAAAAATGTTAGAATTTATAATATTTTTCATTCAGTTTAAAAATCCAACTCGGAAAAAGGGCTTTAGAAAATATTTGCTAGTATATCAATTTCTTGACACAGAACAATTGCCTAACCTAGTAAAAGAGAAATATCCTGCGAAAAATTGACCCATCACTTCCAGAAATCTAAAATACATGAAGAACAGTGTAATGCGGCAGTCTCATACTCAGATGAACGTTTACAGTTTGATATTTTATGGTAGTCTGTCGGTGAAAGGCAAAATAAAAACAGATCAAAATATTTTGCTGACTTTTTCAATTTATAAAGTAATAAACTTAAAGAAAGACTGTCACATTTTATGTAACTTTTGCTGATAAGAACTGCATCATGTCAACTCTACCGAATCTGGAACCCATTGACTGCTGGTAGGTAAATCTTGCAATGTTGTACGATCTCGTTTTCACGTAAGCACGGGCAGTGAAAACAAATGTACATGAACAAGGAGACCTACATGTAGGTAGAATACCCCTGGAAGTGAAAGGTAGTTAATAAAATTCCTTTTTACCCATCTCCAGGTGATGTTTCTTAAATATTACTTGAGGAAAACAAGGTAAAATTCCAACATGAGTGTTTCATGGGGTGGTTTCAGTTAGGAATCATTCTTCCAAAAATAACCGAATGTGATAGGACAGTTCCATGTAAAATCCCCTTAGGTGGACCGCGTAAGGGTTCCAGAAGCTCGCTGCATGACCTTTTACTTTCAGGCTCTCTTCTAAGCTTGGAAAATTGAAACATTATCGTAGAGCAAACCGGGCAGTGAGTTGCCTGTTCACCAGTACTGGTCACATCTTTTTCTCAAATCTGGTCCTAATCTATTTTGTGATATTTTGACATGAAAAAAAACAGATGAAATTCAACAAGGATCAAATTCCCTATATGCTCAGTCATATAGTACATTTTCATGTACATGTACTAACCACTAAATCTTATTTTTTGGTAGGTGATCTGTTATGGTTTGACGCTACCTTTAACTGAGCAAGAAGCCGTCAAAAGTTGTGTAAATGTCTACTGCGAGTGGCTGAGTGCTCTTACCATTCCCAAACACTCCATACCCACGCCACTGCTCAAAGACCCCAACTTCTTTGTCCAGAGAATCCTGAGGCATCTCATCAATTTATTCCAGCCAAGGGTACAGCCAAGAATGCAAGGTGAGGTTGGGTTGGATGCCAGTGCTGTTATCAAGACCATGCACAATACCAGTCACTAAGCTAGCCACAAGCCCAGACAAAAGACCAGACACAAGACCGTACACAAGACCACTCACTAAGCCAGCCACAAGACCAGACATAAGACCATGCACAAGACCAGTCACTAATCTAGCCATAAGACCAGTCAAAAGACCAGACACAAGACCATGCACAAGACCAGTCACTAATCCAGCCATAAGACCAGACAAAAGACCAGACACAAGACCAGACACGACCACACACAAGACCACACATAAGACCACACATAAGACCAGTCACAAAGCCAGACACAAGACCAGACATAAGACCAGTCACAGGACCAGACATAAGACCAGCCACAAGGCAGACACAAGGCCAGTCATAAGACCAGCCACAAGAGCAGTTACAAGTTCAGACACGAGACCAGTCACAAAGCCAATTACAAGACCAGACACAAGTAACAGGTTGAACAGTTACAAGGGAATGCTTCTGTGAGTCTTTTAACGGTCTTAAGGGTTTTGACACTCAACTTATTGTATTGTGTTGATAGCTGTTTTAAATATCCAAGTTAAATCAAATTTAAACTACAAAGTAAAAAGCAACTATAATCCGGTTAACCTTTTTGCAAAGCGGTGTTATAAGCAACTTTTCCAAAATTTCTTAAAAAGCCCAGTGGGCGAGACACAAACGAAACATGGCAGATATCCCCTTATCATTAGCGTAAAAAGCTAAGGTAAAAAAAACAGACAAGTGCATATTTAAGCTTAAGTGGCTGTTTTTTTTTTTTTTTTTACATGAACAGGCCAAAGAATGTGTGTTTCTGAGCCTGTTTATAATTGTTTGAAGTAAACGATCTTCAAACAGCTGGTGTAGGAAAAAAAGCATAAGAAATTGTTGGAAAGAGTTCAAAACAAGACTCCCTAGGACATTGTTAATTAGTCATTACTCCAACTCAAGGCTGATTTGTATCTCCAATTCAGGAATGAATATGCATGAGACGACGACCCAGGTCATGCTGTGTCACCGCGTCTTGCGCTCTGTGCAGACTGTCGCTACTGAGAGCATTGTCATGACGAGACAGACGTGGGAGTCCCTCTTGAAGTTTCTATTAGCCGTTAATGACACTATATTGGCTCCACCCCTTGAACCAGGTGTGCCCATTTTGCCTATATCCTCACAGTACACTGTATGTCAACGAGAATCCTGCTGAATGCAACAACATGCAATGGTTTAAGCAGCATACTTATAAATATGACTAGATTTAACTGGCCAGGGTGGGATTTCTCAGATATCAGGATTAGTGACCCCCAAATTGTTTAATATTTTCAAGATTGACTCATTCGGATTTTGAAATTTTTTTTGCACCTTGTACTAAAACCTACTGCATCAGTCAGATAATTGTTTGTTTTCAAGGGAAATGAAGCCTTGTTAGCCATTAACTTCCTTGGAAAGTCAGTTCTTTATTGTGGTAGATTTTTTTTAGATTCCTTTTCACCAGTCTTGCCTCTGAATAGGTCAGCAAGCCCATGGTGGAACAGCACGCAGTCGTGCCATCGTCTGAAAGGAATGGCTCTGTTGCACTTTGTTACATTCAGCTGGGCTATGAGTTAGCCTTTTCTAGTGTGACATTTCACGTGTGCTCCATCCTTAACCTCTGCATTCTCCCCTTTGATGCCCCCCTGTTTGCTGACCCTGCATTCACTTTTAGTGAAGCACATGCTTGTAGGTCCTCATTTACACTAAACGTTCATCCACTTGGTTCTTTGAGTCTTTTGGTGTTGTTCACTTAACCCCTTCGCACCGGGAAGCGGTAAGAGCCGCCGTAAAAATTGAGATCCTCAGCCCGCTTTTCAGCTATTATTCTCGGCCCACGCTCGAGTGAACACGATGAAAGAAGGCAGACCCTGGCTCTTGTATATATGGTGATTGGCCTTTGTGTGTTGCCAAGAAATGAAAAGGCCGAATTTACATCACAATCACCAGCTTCACAATAGTCCCCACTTTGAACAGAGGCAACGGGAATGTGGAAGCTTGAGTAGAGCCGCATGCCACTGAACAATCAGCCTTTTCACCGTGTAATTCAAAGCGTGCAGAGCACACAGGGCCACAAACCAAGAATTTGCTGTTTGGCAGGTGGCCTTTGTGGCCAAGCAAGGCTGGAATTCTCGGAGTTGGCTTTCAGAAAAAAGTCCCAGCGTCAAGGGGTTAACACATCGGTGACCTTTCAGATCCTTTGTACTTAAAGTCCTCTAGTCAACCCTTTGATTCCGGGCTTTTAGATCTGAAGGTGTGTAGCACAACCTTGGATATCTTGGCTACAGGATCTGAAAGTGCATGATACAACCTGGGATTCTATTTTCAAAAAGTATAGATGGTTCGATAGACACGGCGCGTCAGTTTAGAAGCTTTTTGATTTTCTTCTTAATGATCTTTACTAGAAAAGAACATCATACATGTACTATTACTCCTTGGTTCATGTGATTCTGTGCTTGGGTGTTTGTAGCACTAGGTGTCAACTCTAACTTCCGTGGTGTTTTAGCTAATAAGCTTCCTAAATCCTTTGAATTACAACAATGAACAATGAACATTACAATGAACATTCTTCATGTTACCGCTAGATTGGAGCCCATTAAAAGTGAACTAGCCATGCATCAGTCATTACTTGCACTTTGTTGTGCCTGTCCAACTGATTTATGTGCACAGTATGGTAATTGTTGATGGTTCTGTATGGCCTTTGCACAAGAGTCTCTTGCAGACGCACCCACATTGTGAATGGCTTGGAGTGTGCACAATAAGTTTCCAGCAGAATGAGCAAATCCCTCAGTACCTTTGCACGAGGATTTGTATCTGAACATAGGCACCAGCACTATTTTTCAATTTTCACAGGTGTTGTCAAGTGGCTCTTGTGAGTAGGTTTTGGCACCGTCAACATTTCTTGCATGGAGCTTGTAGAACACAGATCATAGTTATAGTTGGTGTTTCATTGGCATTCTAACACTAATTCATTCTCTCTCACACACCTCCTCCTGCCTTATTGCACTTCTGCCACCATATCCCACCTCTGCCACCATCACCAACTCCTGCTTCTACTGACTACCACTACAACCAATGCCAACCACTGTGATCACTTAGGAGCGCTGTCTATGGTGCCTGTTCCAGACAGCCTAGCAGAGCAGCTGTGCGAGCGGCTACTCAGCGTCCTCTTTGAGATCTGGCTGCTGGCATGCGGTCGCTGTTTCCCTTCGCCGACACTGTGGCGGACGTTCACAGACATGTGTGCCACATGGCGGCACCACGCCGCGACTGTGGAGCAGTGGAATCGCATCAACAAGGTGCTGACATCCAGACTGCTGAAGATTCTGTATGGACCAGAATTCCCAACTCTGCCCATTGGTAATTTACCTTTACATTGCACTAACTTTGATGGGTGTATTCCGTTCAGCTCAAGTGAACAATTGGAATACTTCATGTTTGAGAATAATTTCTGAATTTCATTCAGTATGCTCAGAAGAATAAAGTACCAGATGGTCTTATTCTCTGTGAATGCTACGTACCTGTCTACCATTTCAAAATTGTGTCTTGATTTACACTTATCTTATTTCTTGCGATAAAGGATACATCCACTGATATCCACATATCCTTTTGCAGATAGATTAAACTCGGTCAGTTACCTGTTTTTTAGTAATGTGTTTTTCAGTTGTAAACATTGACCCATTAGGGCCACATGCCGATTTTGTGTTCAGGTTTATGTGTACGTTTATGGCATGCTGCGTGCTCAACCAATAAATTTCCATTGGAATTTACTGTCTTGTGGATGAGTGTCGGATGCCCAGTCGGAAAGGTCAGCTACCAACCTCTTTCCTTTGAAGGTGCTCAGGGGTACAATAATTGAAATTTGAGCTGGAATGTTGAACGGTATTGTTTAATAAAATATCAGTCTTGCTTAGCCCTGGATTGTACATGTCTGGTAATCGTGTCTTTTTTTGAGGAGGGGGAGTAGTATTTGTTTTCTGTGTAATGAACCAAAACAGTCCTATGGTAGCCTTGTAAAACTTGTGTAATCCAGAAATTTTGTCATCTACTGGGACAAAGGTCCAGTGACCTATTTGACAAGATATTAACCCTGGGAGGTTGGGCATGGAGCAGATAAGCAGTGGTTGTAGAACTACGTAGCTTTTTGGCAAGTCCATGATATCATACATGGCATGACCCATCGGTAATAGAAGTTATAATGGATTTTGGGATTGTTCATTCTACTGCTGGACATCTGGATGGGGAATACCCACAAGGAGTTTTAGTTTCTGTGATGATTTTTGCAATTAAAGAAAACATGGTATTCCATACGAGATGAAAAGGGAACCAGTTTGTTGACTCACCAAATGTCCTTAAGCTGTAGAATGACTACATTGTTGTATTTCCATTTCCCTCATATTGTGTATTTTCCATAGAAGTTGTAAAATATTATTTCTGTCTTCCGTCAGTATTTACCATGTATATCTTCATGATAGTTGAATTTTTCCTGTATAATATTTTCAAAAAAGTACTCATAAATGATCTAACATGAACCTTTTCCCCCACCAGCCGATGAAGAGGCTCACATCATCCCAACCGAGTTGGACAATGACGGCGTAGCCCAGACTTGGTTCCGTTTCCTTCACTTGCTGGGTAACCCTGTCAACCTCTGCAGGCCAAAGGTCATCAGCCACACCCCAAAGTTCCTGGCGGCGGCCGTGTCATACCAACCCTCCCTGGAGCCCCATCAGTTCACCTGCCTACAGGCGCTGCCTCAGATCTTCCTGAAGGCCATGAGAGGGGTGTCGGTCATCATCGATGCATTCTTGGGTAATCTTGATTGTCTCTTGGCCTTTCACTCCAAGTTCTCCTGTTTTAAAACAACATTGTTTTACAAATGTTTCTGTTGTTTCACAATGACGATTCTTGCTTGGCACCCTCCTTCCTTTTGCCCACGTAGCCTCGCAGTCCACTCAGATTTCCTTGTCTCCCAACAAGTTTGAAAAGACGCTCCTAAGCTTAAAATCTGGTGGCAACGTTAAAGTTTTTGGTGCCACATTTACATTTCTGGAATATTTAGTCCCACGCAACACATTCTTTATGAGAAAAGTTGTCTACGAATGTTTGAACTTGCTTCAAGTTTTGGCAAAATAATCCACCATTACAAAGGTGCCCTCAAATGCACTTGACCTTAACTTACATGAAAAGGAAGAGGGGCAGATCTTTAAGTAGGCCCTGAGCCTTTTGCTTAACTCCCCAACATATTTTTTTTTTCAGTCTCCTCCAATTTTAAAGTTATACTTTGGAGAACATTCAGTGCTCCTTGTTTATTTTATTTCAAATGCATTGCTATCCATAAACAAAACCATCAGATTCAGTGTCAGAAGTCAGAAGCAAATTTTCAGATGTAACTTGCATAGAGATGGTCCATTCTGTGTGTTTTTTGTCATTTGTATGTATTTATTTCACCTGTGTATTGTAGGTATATTGACCCCACAGAGTGCTGACCCACATTCCACCCGCATATCCACCCTCCCGATCGATGAAACCCCACCCCTGGGCCGTAAAATCAGCCGCAAGGAGCAGGTCTCGGCCAAGCAGATCAAGGAGAAAGTGATGTCCTCCCATGCCCCGCCTCTGTCCTCGCAAGCCTCCAGCGTGACCATGGCGTCCTTCTGCGTGGAGGACGCCACGGACGGGCGGGGCACACCCACGCCCCGCCGCTCCCAGTGCAACAGCATCCTGCACCTGTTTGGGGCGTGGCTGTTTGAGGCCGCGCTGACCGGCTGTAAGTCTCGCAAAATTGCCTCGCCTCCACGGCGGAGGTCTTTAGCTGTTGATGCCCGCACTAACATCACTAACTTTGCTTTCGGTATGTGCATTCATCATTTCATCTCATTTTGTTTCATTCATTTGTGTTTGTTATTGCACCATTTTTTATATTATTTACAATTTGAAACTTTTTATGGATGACAAACCAGTTTAAGTTTAAGTTTAGTGTAATTCAAATTTGATTTATTGATTTCAAAAGTGATCTCATGTGTTGACACTTTTTCTCAAGGATTGCACAGCAGTTCACTTTTACATTTTCCCTTGCATTTTTAATTTTTTTGAGTGGTTATATTGAGTTTTTGAGTGATTTATTTTACTTGATCATTTAAAAGTGAAAGTTTTACTAGCATAGTTGATTCTTGGACTAATTCGTGCCTGTCATTTAATGCATTGATGAAAACTTAATGTTTGTTCAAATCAAGTTGTATTAATTTTTATGTTTTCTTTCTTTTTAGTTACAATTTTGTCTTTGAAAGGTCAGATATTGAATTTGAAGACATCCAAAAAGCACTCCACATGAAAACTTTGACTAACCCAATTAGCTGGATGAGTATAAAAGAATTTGAAAAAAAAAGCCACCATGCATGCCACAGTGATGCACCTGTCGTCCGAGTTTTCAGTTCATGTTTGATGGAGTGTCTCTGCTCTGCGCTCTGACACACAATTTTGCAGGATGTTAAAAACATGCAAACAATACAATGGATACAACCTCCAGGCATGAAATCATTTTCTGTTTCTGATGTAATCCCGAGAGAGAATTTTAATTGAAAATCAGTTTTCTTACTTGCAGTTTTTGAAAACAAATTAGAACTACTTTTGAGCCTTTTGAATGCATGGCAGAATTTTTTTGGGATAGTTTTGGTGCATGTTTCATTTGAAAATTTCAATCAGGGTGTCTTAAATTGGAGTTCACTGCATGCTGCATGTCAAACAAACCAACAAACTGACGAATGATTGGCCAAATCTCTGACTTAGTTAACTTTGAATGATCACCCTTGCAAGAACAGAAAGCAACCCTCCCCGATAACACATTACCATAGACAGGTTAACTCAAAGAAGCTCTTTGAAAGGAAAAAGGATTATTCCATATCATTTTTTTGAATTGATGAGCTTGTTGCAAAATCGTGCATGCCACACTCTGTGGTCATTGTTTTTTTCTCAACACCAACCTCTTGGCTAACTTCAAATTAAAAAAAGCTGTTTTTTGAACAAAGTTGCCATGTAAATTTCATAACACTTTGACGTCAATTCACGGGGCTTTCCATTTATTGTTTTCCAGAAGCTGGCATCAATGTATTACCCTTCTGAAAAGAAAGACAGAAAACTTCAAAGGGGTTGTCCTTATTTTAGAATTTATCAAAGCAGTTTGTCATCAGTTTGTTTCTTCTGTCCTTGCAAGAGTTGGAATCCCTGGGGTTTGCTCAGCATTAAACCCTCAGTACAGTCAGCCATCATTTTTGAATTGCACATTTGCTATCCAAACTTTTATATACACTTTGACATACATGTTACATGGCACGCTAATAATTTCACTGTTTAGGGGCCGATTTCCTTAAAAACTTCCCGTTATGATCGGTCTTAAAGTAATTTATTTTGGATGAATCGGGTTTGATCAGCAGACCAGTTCAAGGTACAGAGGTAGTTGTCTTCAGCATTCAGAATGATGGTGATGTATAATTGTGAGAATAGCTGCGTTCAAACTGCTTGGATGTGGCTGGCTTGTGTATTTTCCTGTCTAAGCCGTATTGAAGTGGCTAAGTTCATTTCCCATCTAGGCTTGTGTACTGACACCAGCCATAGCTACATTATTTGGACGCAGTGTGGCTCAAGGCTCTCTGAGTCAGTACCCCATTGTCATCAACATGTTGCCACATGAGTTTTGCAGTTTTTGTCCGTCACTGAAGCAGGGTTGAATCAGCTTAAAAATGTTAAGATCTTAATAAATTCATTGGAGGCCAAGTTATGTTAGTGTGATACCACGAACATAGACCAATAAATGGCAAATCTGAAGTCAATTTTGTGAGTTCACCCCAGTACCAAAGTCACTAAAATGATGAAAAAGAAAAAAAGTAAGTGCCATCATTTTCTTTAAAAAATTTTGTATTCGCCTGTGCTTGATTTTTGAGGAGAAAAGTGATGGCATTCACACGAAATTGTACATTTGCAAAAGAATGATGCTCATTTCATGACGTTCTCAATATACATAAATCAATGTCATGTTTTGAACAATGTACAAATTTGCTTTTATCTTGAATGGACGTACACATTAACAACATGTAACAGTGAACTTGCTCTGAAACAAGAGCAACAGTTTTCTAAAAAAATATATTATAAAACTACAGATTTGGCAAAAATAAGTACTCTGTTTTGGCTGATGTTTAAAATTGTGACAGATGTACCGATGACTGGAGCTTTGGACATTTCAAAACAAGGAATTAAGCCTAAAAGAAAATAAAAAACAAACAAAAACAATTGTCCGAGTAATCAGGTTTTGATAATAGGAAGGAACCTGTAAGGAAGATATGCTGAATTTGCTGAACTCTAGTAGTATCTGGGAGGTTTGGGGGAATTGGGCCCAGTAGTGTGTTTTCACACATTTGTCAATGTGCAGCTGATTCGACACAGCTTCATTTGGGATATTTATCACATGTTGTCTTGTCCTACACAGGCACAGTGCATTGTGTGTCACCCACGCCACTATGCCAGTATTCGTTTCCCCCAAATCAACCCCAGTCATTCTAACAAGTGCCTTATTATAGTCGGGCTGTCTCATAACCAGCCTTGCTGTTGTCATTCACAGCACATTCAGTCATTGCCAAGATTAGTGACACAAATCTGTATCATGCATTTTGATGCCACCGTGCAAGCCTCGTTACCACTTGCACAAAACCCTCTCTTGTGTGTACGTATTACACTGTCCCCTTACATTCGCCGTTGTAATGGTACTCAGTGATGACACCTTGTACAATTACATGTATGTAGTTCTTTGAGTAGTCAAGACCATCCTGAAGAGAATTTGTTATAGGAGCAAGCTGTTCAAATTGCCTAATCACGAAACTTGGGCGGTCATTCACTTTAAATGTACAGTTTACGTCCAGTTAGCATTTATGGTTTGTGTTTCCAGGAATGCAATGTGTTTCAGGTTGGGGCATTTGTTACATGTTGAGGTTCACCACTTTGTACTGGAATCATTTCCATTTATCCATATTGTCAGTTACATTTTGGCCCATGTGCATCAGTCTCATTACATTGTAAACAGAATGTACGAGATCTTGTTTTAAAAAAAGACTTCTTGTGAACAGGCTTGTAAGTCACTGAGACATATGGCAGTAAGTTGTTCTTTATCTTCATGTACATCAGATCCTAATAGTTCCAAGTAGAAAATTGCTTAAAAAGTAGACAAAAGAAGCTGTAGTTGAGGTTGACAAATACTAG
Source organism: Acanthaster planci (assembly GCF_001949145.1). The sequence goes on along the minus strand of NW_019091514.1, from coordinate 210,926 downwards.
GGCCCAATTTCATGGCGCTGCTTACCGCAAGCGAAAATTGCGCTTACCGTACCAGAAAATTCTGTGCCTACAGTGAATGTATTCACAGCTTAGTGAGGAATTTGGGCTTGTGGACATGTATACATCCTGTAACTAAGGATTGTGTGCTTAGGAGGATAGCGCAGAATTTGTCTGCTTGCACGGTCAGCACAGAATGGAGATCATACCGCAGAATTCTGCGGTAAGCAGAGCTATGAAATTGGGTTGATTCCAGCTCAGTCCCGTTAAAATCCAAAAGGCATCAATCTGGGAGGAAAATTACTACTGCTTTAAACATACCTGTAAGACCATTGTACGTTTTTGATACACTTCTCGTGCATGTAGTCTAGACTTAACTAACCCAGGGTAAGGTTTAATTAATCAACAGGTAGATAGGGTTTAGGCTACTTAACCTTGACCTTGACCTTGATACATGGGGTTGAAGTCAACTGA
>NW_019091514.1:152671-202277 GCF_001949145.1 Acanthaster planci | reverse complement strand
GCATGATTCATGAGCAAACACTCCTGTTCATGGATCATGTTGAATTCCCTGCTCTGGTGTCGGACTCTTCCTGCAGGAATGCCTGCAGTGTGTCTTGGAGGTGGTTGAGTTGGGTATCTCGGGTACCAAGTCACAACGCAAGGCCTCGGTAGCGCCAGTCTTCAAGCACGACAAGGAGCTGAAGCCAGCGTCCAAGAGAGTCAAAGATGCTGCCGAGGGTCTGTTGGCATGCTTGCTGAACCATGTGGTGAGAATGTACCCCCTTCCCCTCAAGATTGATAAGGAGATGAACAAGAATTACGTATCCTAAAGCACGGGAAAAAATAAATTAATGCCTGTGGACATGCCCCATGTCTGTGCAAGAGGTAATCCCTGTTTTAAAATTGAAGAGAAACAGATTATTGCATTTGTTGCTTGACCCGAATCCGTTTATTTCAGGGTTCTTTTCCCAACCCCTGTGGTCCTGCGTCAGTTGGCTCATTACTGGATGAGCAATCATTGCTGAAATACAGTGCAAACGGCGCTAGTTACGGCGCACATCACCAGGTATCATTCCGATACTTTGTGTTGGAGAACGCTACACTGATGGCTGTGCTGGAGAGACCGGTTACAGACAATGGTGGTGGGTACCGTCAATTTGCTGTGTAATTTGGAACTGGTTTTGCAACATCAGAGTGTCATTTTGTTTCTTCTTTGACGTTTGTGCATTGCTTGTTGCATGGGACATGTTTATCACAAATCTTATCTTTGATGAAGTCTTGTTTCTGCAGTGAATGAAGTTTGTTGTTCTGTGGATTTAAAGGCAATTTGAATTTCTTTTTTCAAGCTATTGATTTTCACACCATAAAAGTAGCTGTAGTTCAGTATGAAAATAAAGGGAAAGTAGTTGTGTCAATTAGGTTTTCATAAAGATGAAACAAAGTAAAGTTTTTTTTGTTGAATGTTTCCAATAAAAGGAAAATAGCGGTCCCCTTTCTCACAAAAATCGGCATATCCACGAATTGTTCTAAAGTGCAGATTTGTCTGCGAAGTTTATTACGTGTAACCCCCATCTTTATTACTACTTTCCTAAAACAGGAGAGATTTTACCAACAGTAACAACCATCATCCGTGGACCCACAGGCCGACATGTCTGGACCATGAAACTGAGACATTGGTCTAAGAAAGAAAAGGTACAGGAAACGGTCAGCATCAATTCTAGTACACACAGGATTGTATGATAATTTAACCCCTTCACTACAGAGGACTAGTGTGTTGAGGATTAGTGCATACCACACATACAGTCTATTCANGCCATGAAGGGGTTAAGACTGTCATGTGTGCTGTTGCTATAGAGGGATTTCACATTAGCGCCGTCTGCGTATACTGCATCGAAACCGTGGCTCTCTGTGTTGAACTTTGTTGGGCGCGCCTGCAGAGTCCACACAGTACATAGAGTATCCGGTTCGTAAGTGTGATGCCACTTCAGTTTAAACCACGCCCACTGCACAAGATACACGACCGTCGCAGGTACGTTAGTTAGCAGTCAATTGTCGTTATTTTTCTTTGGATTTTACATGTCGAATCATCCTGAAAGACTCTTCCACAAAAATTTGCAGCCTGGAAAGTCTTAATTTAACGTACCTTTATGTATTTTGTGTCTTGACTCCTTACTTTCAATCGTCTGATCGTATTAAGAATTGAAGCTGACACATACAGCCTTATTTTCAATCGTCTGATCGTATTAAGAATTGAAGCTGACACATACAGCCTTGTTTTCAAACGCGGAAGTGCGCAGATCAACGCTAAAAGCGTCGTATTGGGATCCCTCTATTTGTGGTTGTTATATTTTACCCATCATATTTACAGGGAGACACTCCATCTGGCCTTAGCTATCCCATGAGGCCTCAGCCTGACGATCACGTGGGCACCCACCATGAGATCACATCAAGGCACTACCCAGAAGCTGTAGACAAGGTCCCTCTCACCCAGGCGTAAGATAACCCCTTCTGTACTTTATCAAAGTTGAGGCCAGGCTCTCTGCTTAGGTCTGATGTGCTGAGCTCATAAACATTTTATTTAGGAGAAACAGGACACCAGCCAAAAATTCAAGCAAAGTTGCATTTCTTGCCACAGGTTTCCCTCCGATGGATGCTTACCATGTAGTTTTTGTCAAGCAAGTTTGGTGAAGTGGAGCTGTGAATCGGCTACAGGCTTATTTCACTTTAATAGCTAATGTCAACACAAACTCGCTTTATGCAGTATTGTATTCGAGTCCGTCACAAGTCCCTGCAAAACCACTGCTAGCCCCGACGTTACATGTCACTGAGTCCTAAGCCAAGTTCCAAGCTATTCAAATGTACGGTAACAAAAATGTTACGTTGCCATTGGTGACATTGTTTCTTACAGTTGGTCTTGTGAAGGAAAACCAATGCCACTACGTTGTACCATGCAAAGTGGCCGACGCTCTGCATGTGACGGCTCATGCAACTTTGATAACTGGTCAGGTTAAAAGGTGCTAAATGTCCGAGTACCAGCATTGTGATCGTTAATGTATCTTGGCAGTGAAATTCTCTTTGATTTTCCTCGGCATCTCAGTTGTACATACCACAACAGATGGCAACAGATGGTCTTAGCAAGGACTTTTGAGACAGTGTTTGAGACACTAGACCTTTGATTGCACCAATATCTTGTTTTTATGCAGGGATCAGAGTATTCCTCCATTGGAGGACATTGAAACTGACACCCTGCGATCCGACCATCAAAAACTTGAACGCCTCATCGAAGAACAGACCGAGTATGAGAGGTTTGTGTGTGAGTCGGCCATGGAGGACATCAAGCGAGGGGGCTATCCCAATGCTCGCACCGAGTGCAAACCGCCCAATCCCTGCCGAGAGTTCAGCTCGGCTCGTCTGATCCTGTCTCACTTAGGATACTTGAGTCTTGACTCGCTTAAGGTAGGCTGAAACACGGCTTGATTTGTTCATGTGATCAGTCACATCTGAATTTGTTGTTTTGTGGCTATGACTTTGGCATTGGGTATTAATGTGCTGCAGGAAATATCCATAGCCACTGCCAAAACGCCCCCTTTAGACACGGTGTTATTTCATGAAGCTGCTAAGTGCAAAATGCTGCTTAATGCTGCTTAGCAACTAGAAGCTCTCAGCACAAATGAGCTTGAAATCAGTCACAGACAGTATACATTCCATGGCACATTGACTGGTAAAACTATTTTTTTACTGAACAAGTATTTCTGTGCTAAGCAACTGCAAGGAGAAAGCTCAGCAGGAACTGTTCAAGGCACTGTGTGTTAGACATGTGGGTAATTCCAGAAATTAGGAGGCCATTTTGTTCGTGTCCCTATCACATCAGACATATGATTTTGTAAGTTCAGAACACATTTTCTAATTTCTGAGAGTGAGGAATTAATGCAAATTACCTGAAAAACGAATAGTAGTAGTTTGAAATCAATTCCGGTGATATTTCCGTGTCAAATAACAACGGTCAGATGTAACAGGGACACAAAATGTCACACTTTTGGTCCCCTAATTTTTGAAATTACCTGCATTGGAGGTAAACATTGATACTCACTTTTCAACATTATGTGTACAAATCTCTTGCACACATTTTTACCAATATGCCCACCTTGTTTCCATGCATTTGTTTGGAGGCATGTAGTTCATTGGTTAGGGGTTCTGACTCAAACATAAGCTCGGAGATTTGAATCCTGCAAGCGGTGTATATGTTGTGACTTTGGACAAGTCACTTTACTCCCACTTGCCTGTCTCCACCCAGGAATATAAATAGGTACCTGTGAGGGTAGGGACATTTGTTGTATTTGATTAGCAGGTGTACCTGAAATAATGGCATTGAGCTGTATACTCCCGAGGGAGCTGAAATAGTCTTAGGAATGTTTATTGGCTCAGTGAGCATGGATAATAATGGTGGACAGTGCCTCGACTGGATCTTCAGATAAATGCATGTTATAAGTTGATAGGTACTATTATTTCAATAATTCTGTCATGACAAACTGAACTGCTGGTTACATTCAAGCAACTGTTTGTCCTGTCCCCTTGCTTGAGCATGAACCAAATATTGGCGTCATTTTTTCCCCCTTTTGTCTCTGTTACCTCGCCAGGATCCGGAGAACAGTTCCATCCCACCTGCTGTGGTTGCCCTTGACGATGACTTAGCAAACTTTACCAGTGACCTGAGCGCGCTCGATGCCATTCCGAGTCGGACCTACGATACAGCTTTCATCTTCTACGTCAAGGCTGGACAGTCCGAAGCCCAGGCTATCATACAGAATGTGGTAAGGTTGTCGTGCTCAAAATTGAGTGTATAAATGTTATGACAATTCAGAAAGCCCTCCACGTAGTGAAAGTGTATTTGTTTATGCCGCTTGAATCCTGACAATAAATATAAATGTCTTCATCGACTGTGTGTAAATTACCAAGTCTTGTTGCACAAAGTGTCTTTTTGAGGTCCATTTTCTCATGCTGCCAGAATTACTTCCCCACTTGAATGATGCATGATGTGATGAAATGATATTATTCCTGACTGGCCTCACAGACAGACAGAGCTAATGTCCAGCCTCAGTTCCTGGAATTCCTGGGGTCCTTGGGCTGGTCAGTGGACGTCCACAAACATGCGGGCTGGACAGGAAACGTTGCCACCAGCTGGAAGATCACCTTTACTGACCAGACAGACAGCTCCGCTGACCCAACCACAGAAGGTATATCGTACCACACATCAGTGCTAAATTTCCTAGGTATTTTTACTTTAAACAGTCTTGAATTCTTTCTGTCAGTAACCATTGGGAAATTCTTAAAGCAACTGCAGTGGCTCTGAAGACCGTGCCTATCCTCATATTCATCATTGTTGTAGTTAAGACCTCTTTAGACCTTCGCATGACCCCACAAGACCATCACAAGAGCACCAGTCTGAAGTCACACGCTACTCAAACAGAGTGCCTCAAAAGCATTCCTTGTCACTGTTCACCCTGTTACTTGTGACTGGTCTTGTGAATGGGCATTCAGTGACCATGACAAAAACTGCTATCCATTTGTGACATGAGGTCAGGTCTTTGTTAGACTAGACAATACAAAGAAAGGATCTCCAGTTATCTACCTTGAGCAGAAGCACCTGCTCATCTGTTGAAAAGAGCCTTGTAGGTGGGGAGTGTTCATTTTGTCAGTAGCGACTCGCTTGTAATGTGTGCATTTCATAGTCGTTAGTGAACCAGCGAAATGCAGTTCTGACCAAAGGAGCCTCCGTTGCTTGGAAAATTGCGCCCTCTCTTGGTCCAGCTCGGGGCTCATTACGCTAGAAGCCCAGTGTCCTGTCACAACCTTTGCAAGTTTGCATACCTATTTCAAGTTTACTTTGATTCTCTCATCTAGCTGGAGAGGAACCATCAGCTGAGGTGCATGGTGGTAGCTTGTATAACGGAGAGACCCACGTTCTCTACTATGCTGACGTCATGTCTGAGATAGCTTTTGTGGTGCCCAGCGAGAGGCATCATAACTCTGGCAGGCGTCACTCGGCTGGTGATGGTAGGTGTCTAAGTGCTCCTCTTATGTTTAACTGGAAATGCTCAGAATGGACCAGTCCTCAACAAAACAGTTTTAGTGACCAGCGAAAAATTCACAGAACAGTACCTACAGAATGTTGTTCATCTGAACCAAAACTTGGCCATCCTTTCAAAATGATAATTTTTTGACACGATCTGATTTTGAAGTCACATTTGAGGTGTTGAGACAAAATGATATCACCCAGTAACTTTGACTTGTATCTAATGATTCTTTCAGGAACGTTACAGTTCACAAATGTACTCAAGATTCAGGTATTTTGTAATTAAACCTTCCTTCCGACAAATTGTAACACCTGTTTTTCCTGTGATTGATCATTCTGAAAACAGGTATTGATGAGCCTCCCAAAACAGCCCCCCTACTGACCCACAAGAGCACCAAGTCCCTCCCCTTGAGCACCCGTAGTCTGACCCTAGACCTGCCCTCGGACTCAGGGGCCCCCTCCACCACTCCGCCCCAGGTCAGTCCCATGGGCTCCCTGGAGAGGGGACGGAAGTCACTGCACAAGAAGGGTCTGGCCCTGGGCCCCGAGATCAAGGTGCTTATTGTCTGGTTGGAGAGCTTTGACGATCGTGAGGCCTTCCCGTTGAGTGAGTCGAGATCAATTTGCTGTCATTATCAGTGTCAAAATGAAGTTCATGTCAGAGTGCAACACACGTCCTCTGAAGTATCCATTGGTATGGTAGCATTTAAGACTCAGAATCTAGATTCTATCCTCTCCGAGCGGAACAAAAGAGGGCATGTTTTCTTTGGTACCCACCGCATAGGCGCGCCATAAGGCGCGCAAGTATATGCGCGTTTGACGCGGAGAATGCTGAGTACGCGTAACTAATTTATTCCGGCAATTTATGGTCTTTGCGTACACACAGAATGCGTGCAAGAACCCGCTTGTAACCACTTGTCCTTTTTTTGCCAATTGGGGTTGCACTTCAGCTTGGGGCGGATTGCTCGAGTAGAGGAGTATTTGAAAGCTGATTTGCAGCTGGAGACTTAAAAAAGAATTCTATTGCACCTAATGTTCATTCTAAACTTGTTCAGTGACATTGCATAGGCCTGCTGCATAACAGTGCAACTATGTTAACTGCACAAAAATCAGAAGTACAACATTTTGAAAGCCAGTTGTTGTTTGATTTGGTTACTCAGATCTCATTGGAACAAAACTTTCAGATTCAGATTTGGCTGTTTGAGAGCGACGATGTATTGAATCAATGAAGGAATTAAAAAGTGTAATTAGTAACTTGTCTTGATATTTGCCATATTAGTGCATATGATCTAGCCCCTTGTAAATTCCAATCTATTATCTGTAAAAAACCTGGAACAATCTTTCACAAGCTCCCAGAAAGCACCAATATGAATTTGGCAAAGTGCAAACTAATTACTAAGGACAAATCACAGCCTTGAATGAAGACTAATGGATGAGATTGGATCCCACTACACATAATCACAAGTTGATGAATATTCATGTAGTCGGAGATCTGATGCTGTGCTCTTCTTGACAACGATCTCTTTTTTTTTTTTCTTTCTTCAGCGGATCTGCTTGAAGAGATGAACACTGGGTTGGAGACATTATGCCAAGGGGGGAACTCAGCCTCTCAAGTTAAGTCCCTGGCAGAACCCACCGTGGTCCTGATGTTTATCCACCCCCTGAAAAGTGGACTTTTCCGGATACATATGCACGGCAGGTAATTACATCCCCATAAGATGTCAGACTCTCAAACTGATAAATAACAAATATTTTAGCATGGGAACGCTTCTTCTAACTGGACACTTCAGAGTCTCATAGAAATCTGTATCACAGGCCATCAAAATAGCAGACCCACTTATGATACGGCCTGCAGGATAAGCCCAGATAATCATCGGTTTTTGACACCCCTCAAAAAAGCAAAAGGCTCTACAAGACGGGATCCTCATAAGTGAAAGGAAAAACACCAAAGCTCCAATGCAGGCTATGTGGGGAAAACAAGTTACTTGTTGGCTTGTTGCCAAGGCCTTCCCGGGCAAAAGGGTTGAAAAAAAATAAATAACACAGCAGTGTCGTCTGATGCCCATAAGTTCAATGAACTGGGACATTTTTCAGCACAGGCGATGTACCTGCATCATCTGTAGAGGACAGATTTGTGACACAATTTGACCCAGTTCTCTCTCCCTGTACTCTTATTTAATGTGCTGGTTGAATGAGTACCAACAAAAGATATTGTAATTTACTGTCTCCCACCCAATCCAGACCAACTCAAGCCATTCCTCTTGTGGACGGTATGGTGGTCAGTCGTAGATCCCTTGGAACGTTAGTCAGACAAACCGCCATCAATGCTTGCCACAGGAAACGCATGGAAACAGACTCGTGAGTTACGTTATTGTTTTTGTTCACTCTGTTAGAAACTGATAACTTAAAAACAATGTACTTGGGACCAATCATACACCACAATGTTAAATGAAATGTTAACCATATGCTGCCGGGGAGCCTGGTTTCGGGCACATAGGGCTTTATACACGAAACCGGGGAGCCCGAAACAAAAGACCGTACTCAGAACAAAAGACTAAGCTGCTGGGAATTGCTAACGATTTTTCAGTTGAAAAAATCCATAGGAAATCCATCATTGTTTTGAAAGATGATACCACTGTTTGTGGCATTCAGCGTGAGCAGATTACCAACGGGGAAAAAAGCACTCTAGCGCTCCAGTGATGAGCGATACAATGCCACTGACGCTAATCTGGCCCCTATTGAAAAGATGCCAGAAGTGCACTGTGCCGATTTCGGGAACAAAAGAAACTTACATAACACCGCACAATCTGGGCTCTTTTTACAAGGCGGCAGGCCAGGCTGAAATACTCGGGCATCAGTAGATTTTGTCTGCTAGATTAAAGTAGCCACCAGACAGTCATTTGTGTGGGAGTAAATGTCCAGTAAATGAAGTTATGATTTTTCGAAGAATTTTGAAAACAGCAAATCTTGAAAATCTCCCGGTTTTACGTCATGCAACTTCAAATTCCACCCGGGAGCAAGTGGTTAACAGGCCTGTTTGTCCTCAAGGAAGTTTATGGTGGAGACCATCATCAAGTCCCTACAAATCTATCACAAGCCACAAGTTCTTCAAATGAACTGTGACAAAAACATGCCATTGTCATTGTCTGTGTTACTTGTCAGTGGTCTAATGGAAATATTTGTGACTGGAGTTGCGGATGAACTTGTGACTGATTTGTGATAGGACTTGTGGCTGGACTTTTGAGGGACTCCACTACAGCACCACCTTTCAGACTTCCTGTGCCCAAAAGAATAAACTAACCCACTTGTCTCCATCAGGTACTCCCCGCCTCATGTCAAGAGACGGCAGAAGATTCAGGACATGGCTAACAAGTATCGCAGTCGCCTCTCCGTCCCCGAGTTCTACACCGCGCTCTTTGCTAATCGCCGGAGATAATCACCACTGATACAGCGTTAATGACTTCAGGTGATAAACCACATTTAGGGGTAATTAAATGGATGTCACTAATGGCTCATATTTAAATTAGATTTTCATTTAACCCAAAAGCATTTAAGTTTTTAATTAAGCCTGTCTGAATTGCCATTTCCCTAGTTAACTTATCTGCCATTACTTTAATTTACTTACTCCTGGTGTAACTGATTCATTTTGGGAGACCTTGTGATTAAATCAAAACAGCCATTTTGTCACCATCAGATTGTAAATGCTCAGTCACGAATAATTACTGCTGCTTGCAAAGATTGTGTAGATTATTTTGTCAGTGTCAATAGCGAGTGACGGCAACATGCAACTTTGTAAGGAAAGTCACATCTTAATTGTGACTGCGTTTCTTGTACTGCAGTGGTCCAATTTCATCTGGAGGATTAGTTGGATTTCAGTTCCTTTGCTGACTAGGGGTTGCTCAATATAAACATGATGGACAATCCTTTTTTTGGAATTGTGGGGAAATAGTGGCATCTGTAGAATGTAACTTGAAATCTGAACCTCTGTGGCATTGTAACTTCAGTGGAAATAATTTGGAAGATAGCATTGCTTGGGAGATTACGCCATAGAAATTCTGGATAAGATGTACATGTACCTTGCAAACTTGCAATTCAACATTTTAGGCATAGGAATGTAAGCATGTACTTGTATACACGTGCAATAGTTGATCTTTTCAAAGTATCTCAAGCCAATTGTGAGTATAATTAAGATATATAAATCAGTGAAAGATAAGCGTCATTTGTATATAGAATTGGAATAACTTCAGTTAATATTTTGTATGATGGACTGTTTTGCTCTGTCATTGGAGGAATCGGTGTCCAATTAATTGCAGGAGAAGATGCTCAATGAACTCCACTTTTTGGGCTGGGTAATTTTATTACAGGATGTCATCCGACGCCGTATGCAGCTTTCCACCATCTTTATTTTGCTTGCCAATAGTGATCTTTCTATTATCATCTCTGTACACGTAATAACAGTATAAGTTTTGAAACTGAATATGACTAACCATCTAAATGGAAATTGTATATTTCTAGCCTGCAATGTCCCTTTTTTTTGGCCGGATTTTGTTTTGGCAGGTGCTTCACGTTGCAGCAGATTAAATCATCGCTTCATCTGTAACATGGTAAGGAAAAGTGAGATATGTCAATGTAATGAGAGAAGTCCGCAGTTTTGGTTTCCTTTCTAGAGGATGTTGAAGTTGTATCATGATAACGATGTGTGCTTGCTGAGCCAATTAGTGGTAATGTGTTGGATGAAATCTGCATGTGTAGTGTTTATGGACTCCATGCAGGTTATAGATGGTGTGACGCCTAACACATGAACCACTGTATAATGACACATTTCACCAATTTATGTGTGTATAATGCAGAATATGCATGAGCAGTTTTCATTTGAATGGATTTGAATGTACACAAGCATATTCACACAACTGTTCTGCAGGTGTGGAGACCCACACCTGTCAATCTTTCTTTGGATACAGAAATTCCACAATCCGGTCCAAACTCTCCCCCCCCACCCTTTAAAACAAAACTGAGTCCAGGCATTCTCTTCTTACACAGTGGTACTTGTCACACCTTGTTCATTACCTTGAGTTTGAGGTTATAAACTGTAGTGCTCATTAACACATGGTTCACAGTTTGAGGTATGAGAAATGAAATGTACTTATATCAATAAAACTTTTTTAAGTATCAAAAGTGAAGAGTGCTGCGTAATTTTCACTTTTACCTAGGAACTCAAAATGTGGTTTCCTTTTCGCAGTTCCAACTGGTTTGGTTCTCTTAGTGCCAACAATTCACAGCTGAATTGAAAGTGATTTCTGTGTTGAGGTCTGCATTCAATTCTATAAAAAAAAGTCCTAAATCGCTGTGAACTAAATACGATGTTAACGCATCAGTGGCTGACAAAATAACCTGTGCAAATGCTTTGCTCTAGATACCAGCAGGTGTAATTAACAGCTTATGCATAGTGAAGGGTGCCACACAGTTGCAGTACAAATGGCTTTGTTGTCAAAGTGTCTCGTAATATTTGTGATGTGCTCACGGTTAATGCACTGCTTCACGGAAGAAGCTTCATCTTGGAGATTTGTTGATAGCCAACTCAAAAACACACCGGGAACTGCTGTTTTATGTATAAAACATTACTTTATTATTGTCTGGTCACAGGATTAGAACTCTAGATTATGCTTGATATTAAAACCATAAATTTGATGCACCCAGCATGCAGGCAAAGTACCAATATTTTCCTTTTTAAAAATAACAAAATTCTATACACAGTTACCATCAACCATTACTTCCACTGTCCCCTCGTCTGCTACTTCGCTATTTCTTTTCTAAATATTTCATTCCTGTAACATTTGTCGCAAGATCCCAGTCTTGAAAAATGGTGAAAATTCTACGCGATCATCTCAAACTATTAAAGAGTAACTGTCATCAAAAAGTTTTCCAGATTGTTCTGAGGAACGAGTGGGCAGACTCAGTATTACATTTCATATACTAAAATATATGTACAAGTTTATAAAATAGTTCAGCATAAATTTAACAGAGAAACAATAGTTGGCAAAGCAAACTGTAAAAGAATGGGACATATTGGTTATATGCTTATGCACAGAACAACTTACGGGCACTTTTACAAACAGTTTTTTTTAGTCTGACATACAAATCTCACTGACAAATTTGACACCAAGCATACTATACCATTTATCCTAAGAGATATACAATTTCTAACCAATGTTTGGCCAGAGTTGAGATAAAAAAGTCCACAAGTGGACGAGGTTGCCTTGGTTGTCAAATGCTTTATGGGATTTTGGAATTTACCTGGGGTTAAGTTGTACCAATGCCCCCCATAGTTATGCTACTGAGGACCAGAACAAGAGAACAGGTCCTCTGTAAACAAACTGCCCTCAACGTGTAGTGTAATGTGGATTGTATCTAACATGATTTGCACAGAAATAAAGGCTGACTACATAAGTAAAGTTAGTCTGTACATACATGCATGCTTAATGACGGAAAATATAAGTCATTTATGCAACTGGCATGAACAAGAAACTAAAAAGTATAATAATACACAAAATTGAAAACCTAACAATCTCATTCACTGGAAGAACCTTTCAGGATATTTGAAGACAGAGCAAATCACAGGCACCACTGAAAGCTCTCTGACTTAAGCTAACATATCACAAGTCCATCGCAAGTCCCTGGAAGTCCATCACAAGGCTATCCATTTTCAACCCAATTGAGAAGCAATTCCACTGAACTGTGACAATAAAAACATTCTTTGATTATTGTTCACCTCGTTACTTGTGGAAAGACTTGAGATGGACTCGATTACAGCCCTATCTCTAAGTTTACTTCCAACACACAATCAACACACAGTCAAAAACGTAGGGTTCTTACAATTTTAAAGTAAATTCATATATTCAATTAAAATGGTACTATAAATAAAAACTATGCCGGGATGATCAACAGTGGTTTAGCCTTTCCCGCACTACCACAGTGAATTTACAATGTATGGAGAGCCTGTGAAGAAAATTCACTCCAAATTAAGATGTATGGAGTGCCTGTTTAAAAAAGAAAGATATACAAATGGCGGATTTGAACCCATGCCATCAGCTGTGAAGAGACAGTTTACACTAGTAGTCTATAAGTTAGAGTTCGAATCCTATAATGTGCATGTAGGTATCTTTTTGATGGACACAGAAACTTATAAAATACAGAATTTAAAAACATCACTACAGAGAAGAGAATTCCTTATTTAATAGGTATCTGACACACATGACATAATGCACTAATATGGAGGAAAAAACACCCAGAAATGCAAATATTTCAACATCAAGGAAGACGTTAATACCTATGTTGACAAATAAAGCAAAAGCTCTGACATAAATGTACATAAAAATGAGGGCAGTAGAGAACATAAGACCGCAAATCACTTGACTGGGGATTACTCATTACATTTACACAATACAGTAGGAAGTAGCTGGAGCCACAAGCAGACTTGTGAGTAAATTCAAGCAACAGCCGACTTGAGCTAAGTGAATTTGATGACATGGCCCAACTCACAGAATAATTCTAATTCAATTCACATTAAACAGAAGTCTCTCCAGCAAAGCAAAGGTACTGTTCTCAAAATGTAGTTGGGCTTGCAAACAACCAGGACAAACTCAGCATTGTCAAAACAGCCTAGTGACAACACTCCTTTTTTAAAAGAACCTCTACAAGCTCTTTAAAATTAAACAAACCTCACACTGTGCAGTGCATTGCTTCTAGGGGCTGCTTTTCTAGAACTGTTACATGCCGAAGGTATATTAGCTCTGTTTTGCAAGCAGCTTATCCCTGACTTCTCAGCCATCTGGCATTTGCCCAACATCTGGTCAGCGGCATTCCACAAGTCTTTCTCTCGACGGCGAGGGTATTTCCAAATCTGGGTCAATGGCGGTTTCGATCGAGTGGAGATACAAACTACAATATGAGTCAGGAGTATTTCCGGCAAATGTCACTCAACAGCAATGTCACCTTTAATCTTTGACAATAACATCGGTAAAGTAAATACAACTCTTGTGGTAGGCCTTAAAACTGATCTCAAAATAATACTTCTAGTACCCAGTGCTGTAGCCGACCAGTGCACAATTCCTCTACTACTTTTTAGTATACATTACTACACTTAATATAATATCTGATGTATTCTGTGGCATACGGTCCTTAATGGCCAAAGCGATACTCAGCCGATTAGGGTTATGTTACAAATAGGACTTCACTCACAAGTCAAGGCTAACCACAACATACCAAAACCCATCTATCATAACTCCTATCTCTGTAATTAGCCCATACTTACACACACAAAACAAATGGACGTCAGACAGGGATTCAGTGACAACTACTACTAGGGTCAGTCCAGTGAATGGTCTATATTTAACCTTAAGAGACAGTTCTGACATTTAGGGACCGCCCAAAGTCAAACGGTTCCCCTATCATATTCTGATATTGTTCGAAACGTGGATGTAATGCTATATTGGGAAACGCTTCCTTGATATACATCAGACCAACTTTCATTTACTGTTTCAGAACAGAAATTGCAGAAACCATACAACAGGATGTTTCATGTTGCAGTGAGTCAAAAATTTCAGATGGAGAGGCTGCCCTTTGCAAATTGACAAAGAAGGAAATCCTGAAAACTGAAATTAAAATCGGATTTTCCCCCAAATTTTTCTCTAAATGCAAAGGTTTAAGTAGAAAACCTATTTTTGAGTTTCTTAACAATCCTACATGTATGTTTCTTCCAACTGGTTAATTAGAAGTTGATGCAACACTGACTGACACCCCCCCCAATTCTCAGGAGTTTAAAGCCTGTCACAGCACGTCGGATGGAAAAATAAATCAATGCTTGGCAAAACTGATTAATGTCAAGTCTCCAAGGTGGAAAAGAAATCTGCAGGAAGGCTATGCACAAAGACTTTAAAACATGCACTTTAGGTGAAGCTTGAGGTTGGTTCACTGCCACTTAAAAGTTCATTGAGAAAACTTCATTGACTTCTGGCTCTTTGGAAATGAAAGGCCCTCATGGAAAGTCCATACAACTTATGGTACAACAATGCACAGAACGTCACTAGCAAATAAAACTACCGGCTCTAGTGGTCTTTCAGAGTCTGATGCTGTAGCAGATTTTTGTGGGGCCCATGATTTGTAGAAATGTGAATTTCAATTACAAGCGTCCACAACACGGGAAGCTGAACAAAAACAAGCTTACACTTGAATTGTGTCTGGTACCCTCTGTTATTAGACTGTATAAGCACTTTAATATTGTCAATGCTTCTGACTAAATGCACTGCTGCTTCATTATATAGTTCTGGACAAGTTATACACACATGAAGCAGTCTTCAGCTATGAAATAGTCTGGTGCCATACCCCTGTTAACCTGCAAATGCAAAAATTTGTACTTGGCACTTCTTGCATAACAACCCAACTTTCCACGAACAGTGTATGCCTGGTGACTTGGCATGCCCAACACATACACCAAATAAAACAACTAAAAGGCACCTTTCCCTATGCACATCAACACTTGTGCCAAGCGTTGCATATCTGTCAACATCGCTCCCGTGGTGAATGCAATGCACACATGTCTTATGTTCCTGGTCCGTGAAAGTGAAACACATGAATACACTGTGTACTCGACACATCAAGAAATGTACATCTGGAAATGCATCTTTAGTTTAGACCAATAGAAACAAATTACAAAATGCCATCATTTCTGCGGATTTGGAAACTCTTGAGGCAGCATTTCATCATCTAAGTTCATTGAATGAATGCTCCTTTGGTCAAGGACATATTAACAACTCGACAAAATTTATCAAAAAGTCAGATTGTCTGTGAGAACTGAATCCACTCTGCTTAGTATTACAACTGGTGGGTAAGATTTGGACAGCCAATCATCACTCGAATCTTACCGAGGGCATGTCTGTTTCCTTCCACCTCAACTGGCCTTTAGATTAAGAATTCTGAATGGTTCTCCACCGCAAAAGTTAGCCCAAATGTTCATTTTTGTTTTTGTTGATTAAATGACAGAGAATTCTAAGTGCTTCATTGGTTAAGGCCATCAATATTGAAACTAACCTGTTCCAACCCTTTTTTTTTTTGGAGGATTAAGCAACTACCGGTACGGGATTTTTGTTCCTCACAAGAATCAGCCTTTATCTTTTTTTCTCTATTAAACTTAACATGATTGCGTAAGAACAATTTTTCTACTTGCTCAATGCGTCATCTACTTAATTGGGTAAATTTGATAAAAAGCGTTAGAAAATATTTGTACAGTTGCTAAAAAAGACCAGATTTTTAAAGACATCTAAGGTAACAGTTAATCTAAATATAGGCTCCATGTGTTAGGATTACATTCTGAAAGTTGGTTAAAAATGAAATAACGAACAGAAGCATATCTCTTAAAAAGGAGAGGCTGCTTTAATATTTAAAAATGTGCACATACATTTCAATATTAATGAGGTCACCAGCATGCACACCTTAACCTTTGACCTATGTGTATGGCTATATATACAGCAGGTTCGCCTTTGAACTTGCAGAGCATCACAGAAAGGCAGCAATTCTTTGTTTTTGTTTCCTCCAAAATTTTTCCCGTCTATTCTGTGCCATGTGCTGAAATTGATAAATGCGTTTGTTCATTAAAAATTCATAAAACTAAATTCAAATTGCTGTTAAAAGGGATACACTATTTATAAATTATGTACAGAATCAGCTTGTTGCTGCTTATTCCTGTCACTGCTACATCACCCAGCATTTCGTAGAGCACAACCTCTTTCTCATGGAGACAAATTTCCAAGTTAATCCCAACAACCACCTCCAACAACTATTCAGCAAACATCAAATATTACTCTCTGCAGCGATGCCAGCCGCTTCAAGATGAAGTTGTCTTAAAGCTTTGTTCTTCAGCTCCCCATATGGCAGGCATTCATGACAAAGTTAACCTTTGAACTCTTTACCCCGTAGGTGGTGTTGTACTTCTTCTTCCCTTCGTCAACTCTTCCAAGGATCCACATCCATGTAGGTCTTTAGTAACAACACCTTCAATGTTCCAAGTCGCACATCCTCTACAGACACCGTCCAAAACTCCTACTTCTTGTCGAAAATGCTCCCTCCAAGTATTTTTAAGTTACAAATGTCCAACTAATTCCGTGGTTTGCAAACAAACTTGCATCAAGGCAATATTCAAAATTTGTCCAAGTGAGACAGTAGATGAACTGGTTTTTTGTCAAATACAAAGAAAAAATTTGTTCCTCCAACCCCAAGACTTGTAGAAGTCTGTCCTTGATTCTGAGATAACTACAGTATGTACATGTGTTGATTATTGCAACAACGGTCTTCAGACCCATCCACCCGTCAGCTTGTGGAACATCTCCTCGTTCAGGGTCTGGTTGGAGTCCAGGGATCTCATGGAGAGGAAGATGTAACCCCCGATGAACTCGTGCACCACCTTGCAGTCGGCTGAGGCGCAGGAGAACTGGATGTTCTCGTCCTCCATCTGTACCAGGACCTCCTTGACCTCCCAGTTGACGTGCCACGCCGTCATGGTGCTGTAACGCCATGTCTTCTGTGAGTCGCCGCTGTTGATGTCCATCTTGATCAGGCGGTTATAGGCCACACCGATCAGCTCCTGTTGGGAAAAAGGCAATTGATTACTTGCAGTCACAAAAAGACCTTCCAGCAACAACTTGATGAAAAGAAGCTCAGTAAAGGTCCAGTTGCGAATCCTACAAACTAAAGAAATTTGACCACACTCTACAGCTGTTCCTACAAAGCCAGGAATTTCCTTAACATTCACAACACAAATTTGTTTTGCCGTTTTTCTTGGGACCTTTCTGAGACATTACTGGATAAGGGTTGCCAATAGGGGTCATACACTCCTCCCCAAAAGGAGCATTTCTGAGATTTTGATGAAAAATGAGAGAAAACCTATTTTGGGCACTATTTCACTTCCATTTCTTCCCAAAGCCTGCCAAACGGCACACCCCTACATCCATCAAACAAATCAGGTGCAGGATTTGTTAGCATAGGTACATGTAATAGCAAAGTTCAATAATAATAATACTATGAAAACATCTATTAAGTGCATAGTATCTTACAGTATGTCATTCAACAGCACCGATATATTTTTTATCCCTGCATCTTGGGCTCACAACTTCTGAACATTTATGAGACCTTCTCAGCTCTGTGGGGAGTATACATGTACAAAGCTGATGCTGCCATATCAGGGGGAAAAGGATAAACATAATAACCCAATCTGCCCTCACAGGTACCCACTTACTCCTGGCTGGAGACAGGCACATAAGGGGTACAGTGACTTGCGTAGATCACAACAGGTCACCACCAGCTGGGTTTGAACCTCCTAACCTATGATCGGAAGCTACAAACCCTAACCACAAGGCCATGTGCTCTCAACAGGTTCAGGATCTTCTCCTGAAAAACTCACTACCAAACATTACTAACAAGTCACTCCACAATCATGGAGGATATCCAAAAGGAAGAAGACGATAACTACAGAGAGGTAAGAGTGACTGATGGTTTAAGGAGACGACAAGCAATAAGAAAATACAGGAACTAATGAGAAACACGTTTTCAGGTTGTGTGCGCTAGCCTAAATAAGAAAAAGGATGTCTTGGATGGTGGGCCACAATGCACTGGTAATGGAAGAATATTAACCTTGATAGACAGAGCCTAGCCTCTTCGATGAGATATGTAGTGATGTTCTGTGGGTAAGACAAGCATGGTACATGTACAATGCTATACTTCCATCAATCTATTGCAATTCTTGGTCTCAAAGTGCATAGTACTTAACGTATTTTACCTCTTTTTTACAGTTTCTGAACTTGACCACGAAGTAGGTGACGCCGTATTCCGGGAGCGCTTGCCAGGCCTTGATGTAGTTCAGCTTGGCATCCATCAACTTCATGTTCCGGACGCTGGTGTGCGCCTCAAGAATGCGCGCAGCAACCTGTAAGCAACGTATTAGGAGAGTATTCACCACAAGTGCAAGATATAGGCTGCTATTGTTTGTTCTGATATACATGCATGTCTACCTGTGTTAAAAAGCATTGAAATTAGGTTCAAAATTCACTTGTAACATCCATGAATATAAAATGTCTTCAGTGAATTCCAATGCTGTGGTTATTTGAATATAAAAACATGCAGACTACAGAATTCTGTGGGTACACTCACTCCACATTCTACATGTGTGAACACATACGCACATGCAGTGCGCCAATCCCAAAAGACAGTGGTACATGTAGTTGAAAGTCAGTGCACACAGCCCATAGCAATGTACTCTGTATTTAGATTTGGTATGGCCAAACTGTGCAAGTCATGAGTACATAAAAGGAACCATCCAAGCATCTTGGCTGGAATCCAAATCAGGAGGGGGGGTGACGAACTAAACTTGGGATGGTCCATCTTCTACGTGCTAACATGGTACCTTTGAATTTTTGTTTCAAATGTTCATCTTTCAAGAGGAAAGGAAGATCCTTGTTCTACAAAATTGCCAATGATTACTCTGAACAATGCCAATGTAATACCAAGCAAACACAAACACGCGTAGGTTCAAACATACTTCCTGTTATGAAAGCAGAAAGGAACCCATATGAACATGGCAATCAAAAATGACTACATATGAAATTTGGGTCTACATCCGACTCCCCCCCCCCAAAAAAAATGTACTGGCAGGAAAAGCTGACCAGGAAAATACAGGTTTACCAGATGCAATTTTGTTTCATGTACAGTTTAGTTCAGAGGAAATGTGTACCAATTTACTTCCTGCTTCAGACTTATCTTTCTACTCAACTAGTGTTGTGTTTTTCCCATGTATGACACTGATCAATCCTCAACATTTTATTGCTGCCCTACTTAAAAGGGAAAGTTGATTTACCAAAAAAAAAAAAATTCTCAACCTATCCCACTGCATAAATAAAACTGTTCCTTAATAGACACATCTCTTAACAATTGTGCAAAGACAAAAATATACTTTTGTAAAATATCACCAGGATATGAAATAAAAGATAGTTTTGACTATGTCAGTCCCTGTAATTAATACAAAGTTGATCCAAATGACACACAGACTTCTATTTCAAGTATTCAAGTAACTTACTAAATTTCACAGCTGTGGACATTAAGCATAAGATAAGCAAATTCTGTATACATTGACAGTTTACTTGATGTGATTTTTACTCCATTGTATGCTCATCATCCTCACATCAATATACTTTCTTCCAAAGCAATACATATTCAATTGCTCGGTACGAAAACATTTCCCATATGTGGGACTTCTAAGAATGGTCTGCAAAATTCACTTCACAGTTTGAACAACTTGTGCCTTTTGTTTAATCACGGCACTTTGTTTTAAACATGATTTACTCAGTCCTATAAATATCATTCCTCTAATAGAAACAATTACTATATAAGTACATCGTTCTGGGACACAACTTCACTAATACAAACACTCCCTGCCAAATTTGCAACAGTTGCACTTGTGAAGTTTACACATTGTTACTGTACCATAAACAAGCTTACATGACGTCCACATTACAAACTCTGTGGCAAGCACCGTATGAGTGCATGAGCAAATTCATTCCAATTTGCTCCTACATGCACGTTGCTCATGGTGGGAGGCTTCATCACATGACGTTTGTCCAATGCGTTATTTAAAAAACATGTGTGACTAGTCACAAAAGGGAAACCAAAAAATGGCAACCTTGTATGGCAAATTTGGTAGATTTCCAAATGATGGTTCCTCCTCTTTTGGCTAGCTTCCATAATGTACATGTATTACCCATGCTATTTGTCGGACCAATGGACATAATCTTAAAAGCTGGACGTGCTTGGAACATTGGAGCAAGGAAAGTTGCTAAGCATGAAACTGGCTTCAAAGAGCCAGTGAGGATAGAACAACAGACTCTTAAAATTGTGCAAAGAATTTTCTGAAACCCCCTCCCCAAAATGGACCTGACAGCTGTTTTTAACATTAAACCTTTTTTAGCTGCATATTTTAGAAAGAGACGGATCACAATTTAATGTAGAAAACAGCGACTGACTTTTTAAGCCAAATGTCATGATTACATCTGAACATTGTTATGCTTTGATCCAAAAATTTGAAACGAGCAATATTTAATATACATTAACTTTATGACAGCTATAACTGGTTTACCCTAGAGGCATTGACAGTGGCTGATTAGCTCAATGCCAATTTTGTATGGGCCTTTCAATCAGCTTTCAAAACAGAAAGGTAAAGTGTCTTTCAAAATGAACAACTGTCCTTCCAGACTAAGGGGCAGTTTGCTTCACGCGGATCTGGATTGCGATCAGTGATCCGTCACTGGTTTACTGACACCAAAGCCCCGCCTAATGGATGGAGTAAACCAGCGATAGAATCACTGATCGAGATCTCGATCCGCATGAAACAAACTGGCCCTAAAATTATACTAGCAAACAATAACTAAACCATTTCCCTAATCCTCTTGGGTGCAAACAAACAAAACTTCATTCATAAGGAAATCTACGCGGTAAAATTCTGAGTCATCGGAGAGTTCTAACAGCTGATGTAAAATACAATTTGATCTTGCCAAAAAAAGTGAACATGTACAACACCAACGCTGTATTCATAATGACGGCAACTAATTTTTGCTATAATTCCAGTTACTCATATCCTAACTAACCTCAATTTCCTATCCTCATCCCTCAATAAACCTCCCTTTTTATCAGCTTTCCAAGTACGTGGTTTCTGGTCAAGGACCCCCTTTTTGGGAGGGAGGGAAGAATATCATGCCGCAACGATTACCAACCTGCTTAGGTTTGTGTTTCTTGAGGAACCTCGGAGACACGTAGTCCTCTGCCTGAATGTCCACATTCTCCGTGGTGATGGAAGGGCTGGAGGTCTTCTTACTATGCTGCATGCTGAGGAACGCTTGGATGCCTTGAACCTCTGACTGATAGCTACTGTCTGCCATTGTCTTTCCCTTCGAAGCTAGCCGACAAGCGGCCAACCACTTGGCGTACTGCTCCTCCTGATACAACACACACGAAGAGTCTGGGTGTCAATATATAAAAGAAGGTGCCCAACTTTGACGGGTGGCCCTAGCAATGCCCGGGGCCGATCAGAAGTCAAACTCTCCTTAGCCGAGTTGCACGCACAATGCAGATCTACTCAAAAGACCCTTGTTGAAACAATTCTGACACAATAAGATCTCAAGGCAGTGCACAGTTTCTGTCGTCTGCTAACTTTTCACCCAATTCAGTTTCTGTATTTAGCCACTAAACGAAGGTTACTGGGAACCGGTACAAATGTGTCCCAGGGTCCCATAAGCCAGTTCAATATTTTCACTGTGCATACATTTCTATTTTGCTTTTGAACTACACAAATTGCTGCATGCATGTAAATCACAGGAGGCGTCAATCAAATCAAAAGAGTTATTTTGCAGTAAGTGCAAAATTTCAAAAATGTTTGGCAGCACTGAGATTCACTGCATTTGTAAGCTCTACCTTCTGTATAAACACAAAGTTCAACCTGCTTTTGACTGGGTAAATAACTGCAGAATATAGACTCAGATGCAGATTCCCGCCCCCCTCTCCACCGGATTGTGTGCATTACCTGCTGCCTTTGTACTTCAGTAACAATCCCACAATCTCACTATGTAGACTAGCAGTTAAAACAAACCATATTGTTTTAGGCCAACTATGGTCAGTTCATTTGTTCTCTGGCCTTGCTCAATCAAAATGCCAATATGAACAACCAAGCTTGGGCGATGATCCACCTTTTTTCAACAGGTCATGTGAGAAAGCATCTCTACATTTTGGGGAAAATCAGAGACATTAACCTGGCAAACATACTTCCGACCTTAGATTACACATCACTTATTATCAGTTGGAATGTTACGTCATGTCACAATGCCAAATCCACTTGACATTATCCAATCAATTAGTGTGCACTGCAATAGCTGAAGGGAACATGGCCAGTCAGATATTTCAACAACGAAAGTGAACTGAGGCAACATTTCTACATCATTCCTCTAAACCGCGGCATCTGTCATTGCCAGATCTCACTATCTCTCAGCAGAGCACATTCCATCAGTCTCTACCTGTATCTGCCTGTATCTGGGTTGCTTACTGTCTCAGTTTCTTCCTCTAACCCTGTTCGCATTTCTGTCCATGGAAGTACCTCTCTTATCTCTTTCTGTGTTGCTCCACCTTGAAGTTGCACTTGTGTGTGTGCATCAGAGACAGTGTTGCAGCACTCAACCTTGTTCTCAAGTACCCGTTTACATTAGATTTACACAAGTACATGTACACCCATGGGTTGTAGTCTCATAGCAAAAGTGACAAGACGTAAGGATTGTCGTACTTCTAAAGACCAACCACAGAGTTTCAGTAATCACAATACTTGTACCTCAGGTGTTGGTACCATCACCAAAGGGTTGTACCATAGTACTACTAAAATCCAACCAGATAGAGGGCTTTTGTATTCGCACTACTGTAGAGTTTAGGACTATACCAGGGATTTATAATACCCCAACGAAAACCAATCAATTAGAGTAGCGGCATTCCAACTAGTTCTAACACTCACAAGTAAATGTAGTCATATTTGTCACTACAAAGTGTCTTGTACATGGTTTGAAATGATGCTCATACCTGAATGCAACTTACTAAGCAAGACTGGACGTGGGACAGCCCAGTTCCTAGGAGAGGTGAAATTCAACCCCAACATACCCATCCCCCAGTGGTGAGACGGTAAAAAAAAACCCCTAACTCTTTTAAGATTAATTTGCATATTTGAGACGAGAAGGGTAAGACAGAAATCTTCTGTGGGTAACTATGCCTCAGTATCTGTCCATGTCTCTGAATGTTAATCTCCCTGGCTATCCATCTGTGCCTCTTGTCTAACTTACGGATTCGCACCGCAGCCACAACTCTATGGGTCCCTCCGGGGCCTTGGCCAACAGTTTGATGCCGTACTTGTCATGGGGTATGCTGACTTCATGTGACACCTCACAACCTGCACGGGCGAAGACGAAATTGATGCATCAATAAACATATGCACAGCTTTCGTATCAACTCGTCTCAAAATGTGTCAAGTGTGATGATGAGGAAATGTATCAGAGTAGTTTCAGTGGCTTGGGACACGCGTTGGAAAGATGATGTTACATAGAAGAGATGAGTATATTTGGAAAATGGGCCGACAGATGGTGCATGTTGAAAGTACCAAGCTCAGATCCCTCCCCCCGAAAAATGGAAGCAAAAGGTCTGACTTGAGAGATACACGCATGCGCTCTTTGCTTTTCTCTTGCTTTATTTTCCCTCCCTTTAATGTCACTTTTCTGCACAACAACTAGAAATCATGACAAATAAGCAAATTCCAAGCTGCAAGATACTTTCAATACAGAAAAAGGAAATCGTCTGTGTATTTTCTAAACTCATTTCTCCCACGAGGTTTCAATCTTTCCCTTTCCTCGTGAATAGCTGTCATCGAGGATCAACCACACCACATGCAATTGCAACTTAACCGTCTGAAGCTTTTCAAATAAGTGATCAAATTGGAAATTCCCCCTGAGATACGATCTGACAAAAGGGTGCTTTCACAAGAAACACAGCACATTGGAAGACATTAACCTCTATTAGAAGTCTATTACTGTAGTTGTGTTCAAAGGTGTTAGTATCCCATGGACACTGCATTTAATCAAGCAAACAGTGCAATGACAATGTCAGATTTCCCTCGTGGGATATCACACACAACTGCTTTATCCACAATGTTTTACAAACACAGAGGCAGGATGGTCTTAAGAGAGTACAGTTACAAGAAATTCAACATTTTGGACTGCATGGGTACTGTATATGGTGATGTGCCATCTACTTACGACAGCCAATAAAGGAAAAATTAATTGAGCACAGAAGGTGAACACATTCCTCTTTTAACCAAATGTGTAGAAGCGTGAAGCACCTGTTCATAAAATTTATGTACGCATGATTGACAGAATACTTGTGAATAATGTAACTGTGATTGTCAAAACAGGTACCCTTCATCAAAGTACAGTGAACTTGAACCTGTAACCTCCATGCACAAGTCATACCCTCAACAATGACAGAAAGAAATGACACGCAACAGAACACCATTGCCTACTGTGCATCAAGTGCCAGCGTGAAAATTCTTTGATTTTTGTACACATTCAGATGAAAATTAGCTCTATTGAGTGATCACACAGTACCATCAGCTGCCCGTGTATGGAGTTTATACCCATTTAAAAATGCCATCATTGATAATTTCCCAATCTCTGTTTTAACATTTGGCTACAGAACGTTACCGGTACATGGACCTTTAGTATTCAAACTAAAGCAACAAGTTCTCCCTAAACAGTAAAACAACACTTGGCCATCGAAACTAAATGACAAGAAAAATGAGCCAGTTTGGAATATCAACAGTGCACACTTGAAATAAAGTGTGGCGTAGTTCATTCAAAAACAATGCAGGAGTGAGAGCTTGGCTCTATCAGCACTGCCGTACCCCAAGTCACTTGCTCTACAAACTCTCAGACTGACATGACATTGGGTCCTTTGTACATCATGAATAAGAATAAGGTATTACTAAAGACTCCGTAAGTAGCATACCGCTAAGGTTGAGCGTTTGCACAGGTGGCCCATGGTTGTCCTCTTGTGCCTTGTACTGCGTCAGATGCGTGTCTCTGAAGATGAAATACCCTCGCTTGTAGCCCTTCAAAGTCAGTTTCTTTGGCCTATTGAGACAAAAAAATCAAACACATTAAAAATGAAAGCAGCATTTCAAGTACCATGTGGTTGAAAATTACAGTACATTGCAAAGTATTTGCTGAAGCAATATGAAAGACTCAACATTTAATCTGCATGTTCTGATCATCTTCAGAAATGTTGAGTGAGGAGTCCACCACTTCCCCTGAAGATGAACCTCACTACATGAAAGCGAAACGTCGAGTGTTTATTCACGGATTCTCCAACAAGCAGTCTGCTTATGATGCATTCAAGGTAATCTCTTTCCAGAATGTTATCACAAAACTTTCACAGAATTCAAAATAACGATCACGTTGTTTTGATTAACTCCTTTTTAGTTGACTGCTGGAGCAAATTTCACTGACCCACTCAGCAGAGTAATTTCATTAAAACACAACAAATACAAGTTTAACAGGCATTTTATGACACTGTAAATTACTTTGGACTAGTTCTGAGTAGACTTGAGCTTTCTAAGTAGACTTGTGCTTTCTCACAAGACTTTCGCTAGGCAAAACTTGCTTAACAACATTTCCTGCTGGGCAACTGCATTAAATTGGTCACACCCACTGAGTGCAACAGAGGACACAAACTGTGTCACTGGAATGTCAAAGGTCACAGAACCCACACAACCATCACAAACTCTGAGTAAACTTGTGGTAAACCAAGCCCCAGCAATTATATGATAAATGGTGGGGGGGGGTGTGATGGTAGCTTCACTGGGTGAGGAATGCAGACCTGACAGCCTATAAATACCCACCACTCCCCTGGGGCTTGTCTTCAGCAGCATGTGTCAATGAGTTGCTCTACCAAAATACTGACTGCTACAGAATTCAGACAAGCCCAGGAACATGTTCCATCCCCATGTTATTGTGGTTTCCCTCAAAACAGCTTTTGTGCCTCTTGATAACATTAGTTCTATGTACTGTTCTTCCTTTTTCATGGCTTCATTATTTTGTTCTATTTATTTTGACTTTTAGGAAACAAGTTGTATAGACAAGTTACATGTTTTTGAGTCAAACAATTGAAGTTACAAAGATTGCAACATGAATATCACCTGCAAAGCAAGCAACAACAAACAACATTCTGGAATCTTCAAACAAATTTGAATCCTCCAAGCTGATTGGCAGCTCCATAGTGACAACACAATGACATGACAATTCATCCTGAACTGCAGTAAATTGTACATTTTGCACATCTTACATGCACCACATCTCGCTTGCATTTCAGTCAAATAAACACCACAGTGTGTGCATGGCGAGGACTACAACATATTGCGATAATTGAGTTTGTTTCAATATTCGGATAAATGAATCTGATATTGGCATACTCAATTATGCCCTGGATGGTGACCCACTTCAGGTTCAAAGCATACAGATCAGTGAACATCTCATTCCTTGAAAGCTCGCAAGATATAAGATTTATATCTCATGAACAATTTCGAGCGAGAATTTTAATATTCCAAGACAAATAAACAGAACAGACACTGAACCAGCCAGACTTTTTCATTTGAGGATTTTCTTCCAGGGGAAATAGTTGGATTTTCATCATCCTTCAACAGTTCCTTCTGTTGGGGCCTATCTATCACCAGAAGCAGCAACCAACACCCAAATAATCAGGGCATGGTATTTATTTGACTTCTGCTAGACAAAACTCCAGGGGAACAGAGGGGAAATTACACCCTCCAGGGTTGTGCTGGAGCTAGCTCACAAAATCGACCAAACAGCGAAATGAAAACAAAGAAGGATTAGAGCACTACACTTAGGGTGAAACAGTGTCTTGCAATTCCAATGACAGTTGGAAAGTGCAACTACTTGGAATAATTTTGGGACCAGCTTGTGAGAGAAATCTTTAGTTTGACTGCTGTCAGACCAAAACATGATTAGTCTACAATCAATGCCAGGTTTTTATCAATCAATATTGGCTTAGAGGTTTTTCAAGTGGCTTTACTACCGGGTGCGTACAATGTAGTTGGGCAAATGAGGCAAACAAGGGTTAGAAGTCATGCCCTCCAACCTCCATCACCTACAAGATTGATTCCTGCTGACAAAAGATAATCATTACAACATAAAAGCATTCTCACAGGACCGAACACGGATGATCCATGTTGTGAAATATCCAGTTACATGACACTGACTGATGATAAAAACACATGTGTCCAAGCAGCTTGGGATTATGTGCAGTCACCACCATACACCTTCAAAGAAATCTGCTCATTTAATCCAAAGGTCTGCTTCACAGCATGAAACATCTATAACTAGGAGACCCTGCATCTGAATGTGGTACAGAAACAGGACCAACTTTTCCTCCCCAGAGTCAGTACCCCCAGACTCTTTCAACCTGAGCTGCTGCACACTATCCCCTTGAAAATTCTCCCCAGGGTCACATGATTAGCCAGATCATGTGATTATGGGCAGATAAATCTATAAACCAAGCTAGGAAAAAACAGCACTTGACTGGTGAGACCACGCAGCTATGGACAAACACATTTAAGTTACAAAGTATAAATGCCATTGGTGAATGTCAGCAAACTAAAATGGGTTGAACAAAGAAATGCTTCACTTAGCACAGAGACGTTACCAAAAAATCTTATCAAGATGAAAGCTGAGAATGGGCTTCTTATGATTTGTTCTTTTTAAAAACAATTTCAACAATGGCATTTCAATTCCAAAACATAATTTCTACACCAGCCACCTTTAACCATGGTTTGACTCAGTTACACTTTCCTGAACACCAGCACAGGATGCCTACCCTATCTCCATCCATCCTGGCTCACAGAGCTTCAGAAGTTAACCCCCTTCATCCCCCCCCCCCACAATACGTGAGTTAATTCATGTCCCCGCATTAAACATCCCAGCTCATCATCAGCTCAGTATGTGTGCCTGCACTTCATAAGGATCTCCCGCAGGATCCCCGGTGTAATGAATCTTTTTTCTTCTTCTAGGTTCCGTTCAGCTGCAGAGGATGCCCCCCGGCCATGCGGGCAGAGCATGCTGGGCCAAGATAGCAAGTTGCTGGCTTCACCGCTCAGCACCAGACGTGATGCGCTTGAAAGATGAACCCCAGACTAGAGCAGATGCAACATTAGATCATGGCTTCCCTCCCTAATTTTCTTGAATGTCAACATTTGAATGTGAACTTTTTACATGGACTTCAGGGACAAGCTTGGGCACGGTTGTTTCCAGTTTGCAACTTTCATGGTTTTTCCTCACTTTGCCCCCAATTTGGAATATTCCAAGACTACTAGCAAACTCGAAATATGAACACTAAACTTACCAAATACAGCTTCTACTGACTGCCTGGAAGATCCACCCAGTAAACTTTTTTCATTTTTTTTCCCCAAGATGTCATAAATACAGCACACTTGACAAGTTTTGTCTGTGGATCACAACAATCTGAGCAACGTAATTTACCTATCTCACTCTGTCAAAAATCGCCCACTGAACGTTTTTCTTTTTTAAAGGTCAGTTTTGTGATACTGATACTATTACACTTGCACTTTAAATAATGAAACTAATTTCGTGACAGCAGAACGTAAGCCACAGCATTCAGTTACAATCAATTACAGCCGATGGCCTGTCTATGAATGTGTACTCTCCCACGTATTGCCTCTTCAATTATAAATCACAGGCGGTATTGGCACTGAGCGGTCTCCCTCCCTTTTTTTTTTAACAACTCACAGCCCAAAGAAATTCCCACATTTCTCAGCGGAACACATTGATGTCATCAAGCAAACTCCCCAGTGGGAATTTCGGTCATGAACGTCGCTTCAGGTTTGCTTCGCACACTGGATATTTCATAACAGGTGAAATAGCCATTTCAAAAGATAAACATAAAAAATACAGTCTAATAAATCTTTGTGCCAATTGATGATAGAAGCTCCGGAAAGCTACATGAAGTATCAGATGTTGGAACACAGCAAAGCAGGTTTTTATTTTTTGTAATTTGTCAGCAAAAATGACCAAACGGGCGAGGTTCCTGATGCTATTGTGTTAACAGCAGAAAGTTTAGCTGAGCACAAAAAATTTTGCTGAGCAAACACATCTGTAGGTAACCAGCTGAGATGTGAGTTAAATCCCCTGGTTGCAACCGGTGCTCTGCTCAAACTTTTGCTTAATAGCCTGACCATTTCATATACATTTTACAGTGCAATTTCCTCATACATGGAATTTTCCCAAGCTGATCTGATCATATCAATGCAAAATGCATGATCCTGAAAATTTAAGAAAGTGGACTTGAATGACACAGAGGTGCTATGCAAAAATAATTGCTCAGCACAAGCCGAGGGTGTACTGACGAGTCACTTTTGATGTGTTTTGGTTTAAGGTCACTCATGTCTGCTCCTCCTCGCAGCCCACACCTGGTATGTATGTCACAGGGACATCCAGCTGCTGACCGCACTCAGCCTGAGCACCGTCAGTGAAGTCCAGGTCCCATCTGAGCTGGGAGCGCGTTACGCAGGGTTAAATCGCAATGATGATGTTGCATCTCCGGTGTCGTTTACACAAGCCGTCCTGGTGAGAGCACGGCGATCAATAAAGGAGCGAGGGCAATTATATCATGGGGGGGGAGAGGGTTGCCAGACATCCTTGCTCCTCGGTAAGCTAATCCAAGCAATATTGCATGACCTGTTGCGAGTGATATTGTCTGTGTCGTGACACTTCAGAGAGCGTTTCTCTCTACAGGACAGTTAGATGTCATTATACCACATCAATAAACTGTACATTCAGAGCACGTTCTATTCCATTTAATCATGAGCTATTCATGAGAAACCCTGTTGGCGAGGCTCTTCCGGATCGGCAGCTGGGGTTTGGTAAGAACATCTAAGGCACAACCACATGTAAGCAGGCATTCATCTCCCTGACATGGCTGCTATGATCCCTGGTTGCATAACAAACAAGTAATTTTATCGTCATATTGACAACAATCCCTCATAATTCTGGAGACAATTTGTCCCACAATGTGGTGTCTAGGTTTGACAAAATAACGGCTACAGTCTCACTACACAGTTGTCATTTTATGTGATTGTAAACATACAAGTACAAAACTACAGACCATCCTTTCTCTGACCTATGCACCGATTCCTATGTATTAGCCTTTTCCCACTCAAAACACTGGCTCCAGGTTTCAACCTATGACAAATGTTATTTTTGAAGAGAGATAAAGTCAAACAAAAGCAAATTCATTTATTTTGCTAAAATGTAGACAAGAATCCTTTAAAAGAGGACAAAGAAAGAAATGTGGAAGAACTCCTCTAGAGACTTAGATAAAAAGGACCAAAGTAAATCCTCAATAAATCTTGGGCATGTGTCCAAACTTTCGAAATCTCAAATGACGACACCCTTAGCTTGCGCACGTAGGCCTGTGCCCCTTCTATCACAAAACAAGATAATGGGGCGGTATGTCTTTCAACACTTCCTGGAGCTTATTTCCCAGTCCATCAAGGACTATGATTTACTGACATTTGGCAACAAAAGGGTTTTGTTTCATGAAGTCCTGAAGATAAAAACTATTTACAACCAACTTGTGACTTGACATGAACCCTGACCAAAGTTACGCTCATGCATCCGAACATCCCTTGATAGCACATCTTTTTGACAGTTTTCCGTTTGCAATAAAACATGTTGGCCCATTCTTTATCAACAGAAGTTTCTGCTTTCTTCTTTTTCCTGAAGCAACTCAACACATACCTCTGCAAATCCTACCCTCATCACAAAACAAACCAGTACCCTTGTTCAGTCATGTGACCATTGGTTAGAAATCCAGGGTCTGATATAAGGCTACAGAATGAGGTAAAATAAGACGGCCGTCTTCACTAACCTGAAGAAGCGCAGGTTGTCGCACAACTCAGGAACTGTTGTGATGTCACTCTGCAAAAAAATTAAAAAAACAACAAAGGAAACAGGATGGGTTACAAAAAGTTTTGTTGTGTACGTTACAACCAGGAAACCCAACTTTTATAATCTGCACTCTGCACATGAGATGCATTAAGCCCATACAAATAAGCTATGGGCTATTGAATTTACTGTGAAGAAGGGTTGCATGCTGAGTGCGTGCACACTTGTCCCTTGGCTGAGAAATGTATCATGGTGCTAAAAACACACACACACTTTATTTTGCCAGTCACAAGATACACCAGTCCTTTCTCATGCAAACTCATCAACCACGTCAACTCTTTCCAGCTTAGATCTATAGTACAGATTGCGGTAACACCATGTATTTATCTCTTCTTTGAGTATGTGTGGTTCTGAGAAGAACCGGGGAATAACTCGACGTTTCGAACAGTGTACTCTGTCCGTCTTCAGGAGACTGCAGGATTCTAACTGCAGTACTAGCTTTTGTACATCATTTTGTACATCATATGAATTGTATTTATTGGGAATCACATTAAAAAAAACTGATCCCTAACGAGTTTAAGTTACTGCTTAGCTTTTGAGTGGCGTTCTACGCATTTACATGTAACACACAGTTTACCACAACATCTTGAAAACTGGTTAGGTGTACAGTACAAAGAGTTTTGCCATGTGTGACAGAATTCAGGAAATCCTGGCCAAAGACTAAAAAGGGGTTAAAACTGAAGAATACCAGGCGAGGGATTACAGCCATACCTGACCGGTGGTGATTGAACTGCCCTCTAACGACACCTGCAGGTTTGTCAGGGCCTTGTCGATGTCATCTTGACCCTCTTGTACAGCTTCCGGTCAGGCTGGGGCATCTGGGCCTGGAGATTCACTTGCAACTGTGGCAGATAGGAAAAAGGGAGATTTCAACTCTGATTGGTCAACAGGTATTTTGAAATAAAAGAAGTAATACTCATACTTTTGTTTTCCTGGCATCAGCTGGTCTGAGAAACTGCTGGCTTTATAAGCATGCTCCATGTAAGAAGCTCAAGACCTGACCATTGACATGATCGTCTGTGGTAAATCTGCAATCAACACTGTCAATAACAAACTATTTCCTAGTACACAACAGTAAGTGAGTGACATTTCAATGCACACAAATCTCCAAACTTATTAACTGGCTCCCACTCCTTTCACAGTTAAGATTACAACTGACCCACCAGGAACCAGAAGGTTCCACACTGCCCTCTTCAGTTCATGCACCGATCCAATAGTCAAACCTAACACCATTCAAGGCACATCATACCTGTAAGCATTGTTTTTTCCACGTTTTTCTGACTTACCTGTAAGGCAGCAAACATGATCATCTCTTCATCTGTGCAGTCTATCTCCTCATTGAGGAGCCCCCACTTAGCCTGCTCGTAGATCTGGTTGATTCGGACTCCGTCCTGCTTGGGGTCCAAGTCATAGAAGGCAAAATACTTGAAGCGAAGCATCAAGGTGTCATTCTCTTGGATTCCCTGCTCCATGAGGGACTTGGACGAGTCTAACCATCTGAAAAATCACAAAATAAGAATTTATAGCCTACATTTCTAATGAATGAACAATCCCCAAAGTTGAATAAACTTATAAACAATTATTCCGCCAACTGTGTCATTAGATCATATGATATTCTCTGCACTTCAGATAGAAAAAAACAGAACTTTACAACAATCTACACATTTACAAAGATTCAAAAGAAGCATTTACACGAATCCAAATCATTGTGAAGAACCAATAAACAGAAGTACCAGGGCGAAAATTTATGAAGCAAGTTCTACTTAAATTAAAGGATATAACGCCTTTGAAAACGGTCTTGAGGGATTGAAACGTTAGTTCCTCTATGTTTAAGCTCTAACTTAATGTGCTGACGTGCAAAATATGCTGACTTTCGGCACATTTTGAAGTCTACACAAGGGAACACTTGTGTTCCCAGCGGTTCCCATAGTAGTTTCTATTGCTTTCACATTTTTGGGGGAGTCAGAATTGCTGCAACTCAGTGCAGACTACTGTGAGAATGAACGAACAATGGTACTGCAAAAAGTTACCTCCTTGGCAATGCAATAGCCTTGCCATTTGGGACCAGGAATAACTGTTACCTATGCAAACCAAGGGATAAGTATAGTTGGATTTATTAGCAAAAGTTAAACTGTCTCTAAGCGCTTCACATATTTAGCCTCATTCCATTTCTTCCTACCCTGGAAGAGAACTAGGTCCCTTAACAGCACCCTGGATGGGACTTCAAATTCCCCTGCTGGCTAAAGTTTAACCGTCGTGAATTCATTTACACGTACAAGAGAGCATATCGATAAATACTTGCATGGCCGCAGGAAGTTTCACATCATTAACGCAAACTTTCTCCCTCTGCCTCTTTCATTAAAAGGCAAACATTTCAGAGAGTGTTTTTCACCGTTCGATGTAGTCTGCATCCAAATGCCATCCTCCGTTGGTTTGGTTTTCTAATCAAATTACTCTTCTCTTCGGCAAAGAAGCTCCTACTCTGGCATTTCTAGAGAGTCACTTCTACCGTTGTGGTAGAGTAAACAGCAAACCCTACAAATTTGCAGAATACCAGGCAGTGTAAACAGCATTAAAAACTCCATTTGTTCGATGCGGAGTCCACCCAAAAAATGACCACGGGTGCGTTGTTGATGCGAGGTCAATATTACCATAGTAACACGGACAAGCCCCTCAATTTATGAGGAGCCTCTAATAAGCTTTTAATTTTGCATCTAGGACCTATATGTACGGTGCCTTACAGTACACTCCAAGTGAAGATTGAATTATGCATTCCCCCTACGCATACCATGGCACTCGAGTGTTGAAACTGCACACCATTTTCTAAAGGACATTTTCCCTCAGGAGATTTGTTACGAAAAAAATCCCCCTCCCCACACACACACACACAAATCTGAATCTGTGTTAATAATCCAAGTGCTACGCGAACCGCTGAAATACAAATGCCACACTAATACACTTCACAAATGAAAACGGTACACTTCAGCCAAATAAACTAAACACAGATTAAAGGCATTGACCTCATTAAGGTAATGCCCTATTGTTTCTGAAAACCATGGATTTTGTTTGCCACAGTATCAAATCTCCAGCTCTCGCACACTTTTGCTTGCAACCTTTCTGAATCCTCCAAAATCCACCAACACGTAGGAAACCTATGGCACACTTACAGTTACTCTTAACATATTACTGAGGATCTACCCATACACGTACTTTTATCATCCTTACAAAATCTTCCCAAACAAGAAGATGGATTTCCAAGGATCTTGGTGCGTTAGGGAGAATGAGTGACTTGTTGCTATGATTTGCAGGATACCAACTTGTTGCAGGACCCTCATTAAAAACTGCACGGACTCCTTAACCTCGGCAAACTGTGAAACCAACCAAACTCTGCGTGACCAGAAAACAACCAACTCCTCGATTTTAAACTGCTTCTCCAGCTATAAGAGTTTATTGAGGTATCCACTTCACACACAAACAAGTCCCGACTGCCAGCACCTTAATCAAATTTGATTTATGACATGCATGCACATACCATGTTCCTACACAAAGATGAGTTATGATCTCAGCTATCTACATGTATGACCCATTTGAAGCATATCCACATCTATGATGGAGGGTACTGTAAATATTTGTTCACCGCCGAAATATTAGAGACTTGGGGAAACAGCACACAGGAATGACCTGAGCAAAAGTTGATGATCAGGTAATCTAGCTCTTCAATGTGATTCATTTCAATCAATTTTACGGAAACGTTCAGATGTCAGAGACGGTAAATTTATTTTCTAAGTGTACGGGTACATTTCAAAGGGACCAACACTCACGGCACTCAACATTGGTTTCCTGCTTACTGGAAGATTTGATCAAATTCAGAAAGGTGTCCAGCAGAAATACAAAGCTGGGTCTGCATTTTAACATATGCAACCCTGTTTGGACCAGCTAAAAGGAACATCTCTACCCAGTCAGTATTAAAGTCAAGGTAACTAGTATCACTTGAGCTTCTTATCATAAACATTACTGAACAAGGGATACCAGCCAAGAAAGTCATGCATGACCGATGCCACTTTTGTCTGGTTCTCTGTCAGATTTTGCTCAGCTAAGTATGACATGACACTTTGTCTGCTTCTGGAGATCAAACTTGATTTTCAAAACTCAGGTTTCCAAGGTTACAAAAATCAGGTGTCGAAAACAGATACAGTACCAGTACATACATTTTTCAATCTGGTTCAAAACCACAGAATGAAAAGAACGAAGCCAACAATTTAAGCTTCTGCCTTCCACCCCCCTAAGAGAGATGTTTGCCTGCCAAAACACAGACCCTCCACTCCCTACTGCAATATGACAAGGAACCCCAGCAGAGCAGTGTAATGGCACACCAATACAATTCCAGTAGCTGTGTGGTCATTTATCATCGCTGATATCAATCATTAACAAGGAGCAGCGTTGCCCACAGGAATGGCATACTACCCTCCCTAATTACAGCATTATTCCTTCAAGTATCAGTAACGGGTCCTTGTATTATTACTTTGGTTCAGGCTACAATGTAGATCATCCCCTGGCAACCACAGTCCCGCAACATGTAGTAACGTCTTTAGGTACATGCTATTATGGCAAGACGCATTGAAAGATCTTTCACATTTTCAAAAATCTGATTCGGAGCTTCTACACATTTCATGGCAAAATGATTCTTGAAACTTTAAGTAAATGTAACTTATGGCAATGGCAGATATCACAAAGTGCAGCTAAAACTTTTCTGTGTGTGTATGTAATAAGGTCCTCAATTCCAATGCATCCATCATAAAGATTTGATCCATGTCGGGCATGTTATAATTTACCAGGTAGTTCATGTCAACAGAGCAATCTGGACCAATCTGAACTAAACTACAAGTACACACATGTACCGCAGTACCTGAACAATGTTCCAGAATATACCCGGTACCATCAGAAAGTTTGTCAAGGATGCTACCATAAGTGCACTGTATGTACGAGTGTTCAACCAAAGTGCAAGACAAGGTTTAACAATGGAATCTGTGTTTCTTTTATTCGTGTAATTGCTGGTAGCTTGCGCATTACATCTCTTTTTCAGAATCCGGTGAAAATGGAAAAAAAAAAGGCATT
The DNA here is from genome assembly GCF_001949145.1 of Acanthaster planci. Next base: position 165,957 of record NW_019091514.1, on the reverse strand, counting down.
TCCAGTAGCGGTATTCGGTAAGCGAATAAAACCCTACCCAGTTTGGAAAAGGAGATACGCAATATTACTCTAATGCCCACAGTTGATCAATTCCACGTGTCGACCAGGGTGGAATTCGAACCTTGGCCACCTCCCACGGCAGGAAGGAAGACAGCACGTAGTCAGAGATCAGGCAGCATCAGCATTGCATTACTATGACTTGGGTTCAAAGCCAATTCAGGTCAGCATATGGCTTGGCTTTTCAGACCCTGACGTTAACACTCAACTTCTTCATATTCCCTCTCTCTCTCTGTGTTTTTCCTGAACACTCCATACCTTCCCCTCAAATGTCATCCTCTCTAGGATCTTGTGGCAGATGGTTCATGCTGTTTGCCACGCTGCTCTGGTTCAAGGATCAGAATTCTTCAGGACAGAAAATAAGCGCACAATGCAAGGAATCTAAATGCCAGAAACACTGTATGGCCGACAGAAGACCTGGCATAGATCAAATATGCAGGTAGGACTGTTGTCATTTAAATGCTTTTAAATATCAGTGGTGGTTTTGAGTGTGTTTAAGAGAAAAAACAATTTTAGCAATGTTTCTCTTCAATCATAAGCACAAATCAACTTTTGCCACAGACTAGCTACATATACTGGTTCATGTTTGCATGTGGGCCTATACATACAAAAATTACGACATTTGAGCATGGCCTGTGCTGAACTACATGTGTATTCTGCTTGGCGAGTCGGCAAGTTGGCTAATGAAGTCAACCCAGTTCATATACAAGTGATGTAACACGAAAATGTCTTTTTTATCATCCTCTCCGAGTAAATTTAAGTGAATCAATTACCAGTGTATTTTAACACTGCAGTCTACAAGTTTTAAGAATCTACAGGTAAATATTGACGAAGTGTTATTATCTGACTTATTTGTATTGCCTTGTATTCAAAAACCTCTTCCTAACACGCTCCGCATGCGTTCATTGCACCCGGGGAAATTCACATTCCCAAGGTGCACTCTCTTGTCCACTATTCATCTTCAGGTCCAAAGAGCGATACCTGTCGGGCATAATGACCGAATGCCAGGCCAACATTCTGCAAAGCAAGCAATCAGTCCCCCTCCCCACCCGGGTAGTCCGGGCCCAGGGAAGACAGAGAGAGATGTCTCGGAATAAGATGACTCAGTATTACTCATGATCTCAAAGTGAACGTAATACGCACGGCTAATGACGATCTGTGTAATATACAGGTACATGTACAGTTCTGATGACATTGAGCTCTTCTCTTTGTTAGTGCCTATCACGTATTGACGTGCCAATGGCATCGAGTTTTTTGAGTGACAATCCAATCACAGCTTGGGCTCAGATTTCTACATCATGCAAAAAGGATTAAAGCTAGTACTGTGCCATTTCAATACTGCTAACTTAACAAAAAGATGTTCAGTATCAGACGGTTTCTACTTGCTATTTTTCCCAATACAAGAAATGTTTAATTGGAATTCTTCTATCAATAAAAGCAGCAAAACGGGGAAACTTGTCCCAGCTTCTTGCTTGCATGTTCTGTCCCACATACTGCACAGGGGTTGAGTTGACAAATCGATCTGCCTCAAGGTGACAAATGATGCAAGCCTGCCAGTAGTTATGTGGTGCCTTTTCACATGTGCATCACACCGGTATTTGCTTTCAAGAGTTACAACTTGTTTTTTTTTCTGGACACCAAAGAATTTGGACTTCCCATTTTATATAGGGAAAAGCTATTAACTCTGTGTACTGTATGTACAAAAAACTTGGTGCAATTGATTAAGCAATCACAGATCTATTATGCCACATGTAAGCAGTGTGTACAAAGCAAGATGGTGTCTAATAGTCCTCATTTTCACCTATTAACCAAGTAAGTAAATGAAGTAGACTCTCGTCTCCACCTGCTTCTTTTTCCCCCAGCAACCAATTTTTATTTATTTTCCATTTTTTGGGGGGGGGATTTCCTACATATTTTTACTATTTACATTGTAATTTCTAGTACTGTTTCATTACAATATATCATCACAGATACATTATTGGAGAAAAATTTAAATATGCTTGGAAGACTACTGATAACAGATACTAAATGAGATACAAATTCACTACATCCTAGCCCTTTGGAATACCAGGCAAGCACAGTCCTGTCCTAACATGGATACAACCAAGAGACCAGAGAATTCAGACTATGGACATGTCCTGTTTCCAATTACCCCCTGAAACAAAATCTGGCCCACAATCCTTTCATTAGTTCACAGATGTGCCTGAGTCAGGGTGTGCTATGTGCATTGCGGGCCATGTTGGCACGTGATGGCAGCTCTATGCCTGAGCAGATAACCAAACAGAATGTCTTCAGCTACACTCAAGATTGAGCAATTATACCATACACCACATCTGTGATGTACATGTAGAGTAAGTGTGAAAGTTTATCTTGTCTTAATCTTACACAACCCTGCTCTTTCCTCCATCAATCTTACATTCATTTGTGATCTGCCTTCACAAACTAAGGCTACCACCATAAAAAAAAGTCCCGGGCTTCAAACCATTGGACAGAAAATCAGAAAAAAAGTGGTACATAACCCCACTGGTAAATTGTTAACTTGTTCATCTTTTACAGGTGCAAAAAATCTGTTAAGTTCGCAACTGGTAGTTAATTTGAAAATGGAAAAAATGAAAAAGATTAATTTGCAAATAATACAAGATCACTCAGGTTAAACGAACTGTTTCTTCTTTAACTCTCCTTGCCAGAAAGATTTACAAGAACACTTTTTATTTAAATGCAAACAACTGCCCTGACCACATGAACATGCACTGACACCAGAGTCAGGTATTTCCAGAGTTCACCCATGCACGTGCATCAATGATACACACACAAACTGAAACGCACACTTCCGCTAACTGCTACGGCTTCCGACATTTACTCCAATTTCAAAAAATAAAAACCACAGATGATCACAGAAGGTAAACATATACATGTATTGGGGTGTTTCTTCACTGGGAGTTCATTACAGCAAGTTCAGTTCACTCTCTTTTTCTTACCAACATTTACTGCACATGAATACAGAATGACTCCTTTGAAGTTTGATCAACCCCTGATTAATCCAACTTCGACATCTTGATGACAACACGCCGGTCCGTCTCCATCAAAGATGATTAATGAAAAACTTTTTTTTCTTTTTTCAACCAAAGAAGAGCAAACAAATTTCAAGGGCTTTGCCAAGGACATTATTTGATATTGGTTTTCAAGTTGATGAAAGGGTTATGCACAAGCCAGAAGGAAAGACACACATGCAGGTTAAATTCATGGACAAGAGTGTGCACTTAAGTACGTTCAACACCACTGTTCACTAGAAAACAGGAGTACTTGTATTGAAGTACATGTACTTTACCTACTGATGAACAAGAAAAAGTGCAGTTACGGTACTTTGAACTTGAAGTTTAGAAATTTTTTTGTTGCAGTCGCATACATTGTGTCAATTTATAACACATGAACACTGTGTGCACCGTTTGCCAAAACTGCCCTGGATTGATTCTCAATGGAATAATTTTTAGAGAGCTCTCACAATACAATGTATTTCCAAAGCAAGGGTATTCTCCACACATCAGCAACAGTAAGAGATGTTAATAGTTAAAACTGAAAACCAAAATCCTGACAGCAACTTCATTTCAAATCCAGATACCGGTAATTCATAAAAACCGAATGGAGTATAAAAAATTGGGCTCCACAGTTTTCAGAAAAATGACAGAGATAGTCACATGTACATGAATGACTCCACTGGTAGGAAAAAAAATTAGTGAAAAAAATTCACAAGGTCAATCCACAGTAGTCAGCACATTACCATGCATGTCCATGACAATATGAGCGAGAAACTGTCTGAGTTTCCATTACTTATGCTGTCACACGGCTGGATTTTGCATCCTACCCAACCACCATGACACGAGGCAAATTAAAAAAAACTTCAAGTTCTGGATCTGGAACAGAATGTGCCAAGAAAAACGATTGGTTTATTGGTCGGTTAGGGAGGGATTAGAAGAACCAAGAAATTCAATTTGCAACCCCTGCTGGTCAGAGCTATGATGTGTGTGTAGGAGTATATCATAATAAATTCAGTCTTGTTGATCTAATCAAATTTCTATTGGCTGGCGGTAGGGTTCAAACTAACCATTTTTATGGCACTAGTACATGTATGAAGATATGGTAGTTTTAGTCACACACTGCCTTTCTCACTTTTATTTTGAATTTCCGAGGTAGGGTCTCTCGTTTTGAAAATATTTTCACTTTAGATTCCATTAAATTTTCAGAATTGTAGATGTAGAGGTTATGCATTAGCGTTTCCTCAGAGGGCAAGAGTTTTTTATCGCTGGGACAGGCACAAGTTTAACTTTTTGCCTTTGTTGTAACTAAACTACAGTAACAAAAACAGCCTCTGAGACACCATGGAGATGCCAGCAATGCACAACATCTACATGCATAAGATATCATTTCTCAACATGTTGATGACAATGTGTCTATGTACCCGGTACTTTTATCGTATATATATCCTCTCTTTATCCCCTACATTTAGAAAGGCAAAACAAGCGGAAACCTGAATAACTGAAAATTCTGTGTTGAAACAGTTGGCATGTTCATGTACCTGTTGGGAGGGAAAACACTGACATACTGTATCTCCCGAGAGATTCATTACTCCATGTTAACATAAATCAGTGGGATACCCGATATTCCCGGATGTATCACATTTGAGTCGTACATCAAATGTAACATTCCTGAGGGCTTAAATGAAAGCCAAGTTTTGTGACCTTGTTAAAAAATTACAATGACCGGAGCTGGAAAAACATCTCTGAGGGACTATCAAATCACTATGCCACTCAAGGTAACAGAGTGAGGTTTTTATAAAATAGCTGCAAGTTTCCATCCACAGGATGTTATTTTTTGAATGGTGTATTACAGGGGCAACTTTGGATACATGCCTTGCCCAAGGTGGCTTGAGATGTGGACGAGAGGCTTACGCATGCAGGCAACTATAAAGGGTTACCTTATCTGTTTCCCCATGGGGGAGGGGGGGGTAAAGAGTCTGCCCCACCCCTCAGCGGCTGAAACCCATTGTAATAGGGACTACTAGGACATCATGTTTGCAGCCGTCTATACTGCAATTACACCTGCAGGTCTCTCCATTATCGTTGTGTTTTTACAAGCGTTGCCACCGCTAAACCCAATATATTCCCCTTCATCACCTCTACCTGCCCCATGCCCCTGCGATATTGTCCCTGATTATATTTTTGTGGGCTCCTCAGGACCACTCCATTCATTAAATGGATATTTTCCACCAGGCATCAATTACAAGAAGGGCACCTCCATGATGTTTTATTAGAGCTAAAGTTACTCCCTGTGGTGCCTGGTACCTGCCCCACTCAGCAGGCGGTAATAGATGGGGACGCAGATACTGTACCATAGCTGCCTGTACGGGATGGATTCTAGCCTGGCTTCCTTACAGTTGTCCAATTAAACCTCAGCTGAGTCAGTCTTAGTTTATCCCCCTCATAGCGGAGGCTGTATTGTGTTTCCAGAGAGGGATTGAATGGCGAAATCAAAGAATGTGAGTTTCATGAAAATACTGTATTGATCCGTGAATTTCAGATGTGAAATTTAACCATGCCTACAAAACTGAATCTGAGTGACCGACTCCAAAGCTGAAATAAAGCAGGAGCCTTTCTCGGTTATTACAGAGACAGTTGAGTCAGCTTTCAAACAAATGGTGTGGTAAAATTATACAGCAAGGCGGATTGTCTTACGTGCTCAGCACAGCTGCGTATCCCAATGTCACTGGCTTCGCGGGTGTGTGAGCAAAGACAGAAGAATCCCTACAGTACACGCATAGCTACCACTAGTAGTTCGTGTCAACCAACACTAAACGTGACTGAATTTTTCTGAATCAAAGGCAACATTCTTTACCCACTGCCCATCTACTTTTAAAGAAGCTTGTAGAAGTATCAACAAACTATAACCATTCTCCACAAAGTACAAACAAGCACTCAAAGAGTAACACAAGGTAAACTAATTTCAACCAGTCATTTAAATACACGCACTGCAGTTGCATTAGCAAAGCACAACTGACCTTAACTACTGGTACTGCCAAGCCTGAGGTGATACTTCAGGCAAGATTTGCCAAGTGGAATGGGACACTGAAATTGGTTTTGAACCATGGACATGTACAAGTAGCACAGGCAACATGACAAATTGCTTTAATCATTTCTTTTTCTTGCTTAATCAAATTTGAATTTGTCCCATCTGTAGACCTGACCATTACTGGAAGAAGCGGAGATTTACCTGGACATTATTGATCACTGATCACACATCCAGGGTCCTAGACTTCACAAGGCCACTGTTTACTCAGACAGGATAGTGCAGTGTTGTTGACGGCACCCCCTTCCCACTTCACCAAACCTGACTGCCAACGATAGCAGCAAGAATCCCTGCGCAATTAGGCAGTCCCTCCGCCTTGTTAGCGTTCTTGGCGTAATTAATTTGATCAGATATCCTTCAGGCCAAGATGCCCAAAAATTTGTTTGAGGGGCATGGTCTACACAAACACTGCATGAGCTTTCCTGAAGACTTTGAGAACAAACAGGAACACAAAATTTCAGGTTCTAAATATATCACCCCTTTTTCACACTGATGTAATTATTTTTATCAAAAACAGAAATTTCTGCATCAATTTTTTAGCCATCATTATGCGAAAAGGCTTTGCAATTCCTCTTCTCATGAAGAAATTTTCTGCAGCCCAACTCTGATATTTGTATTTCTCACCCGCGGCCTGGCTATGTGATTTTGTTAAGGGTTCATTAATTTGTGTACTTAGAGACACACGAACTCAGCTTCTGTGCTTCAAGGTAATGAGCTATGATGACAACGTTAACAAGTTTGGCGCCAGGCTCTGAACCAGTCGGCAAACACACTGTTATGTAAGCTCCAGTTGACTTCCGTCCGACACCTGCGTGGCATACACCTGTAGGGACCACCTTCATTACTTTGAGTCGTTATCATTAAGTGACTAACGAAGGCCTAATGAAGTTTACAGTCGAACAACTGGGGCTCTTGACTCCTCATTGCAAGAAACAATAAGGGTAACCCTGTGTTGGCATTTACAGGTATTAGGAAGCAGTCAAACTGTGCTGATCTAGACAAAAGTCTCATGTTGCTGTCAAATAATAGGAAGGATCTTTCGCCAAATCCCTCCTCCAAGCTAATGGTGTCCATATTGGCAAATTTCTCTTGAACTATGGTACATGTAGTAGGGTTGTAACCCCAATTTCAGACAGGTGTTTCCGAGTTGTGCTGAGCCAAATTAAAAGCAAACTTTGACTTAGGTACAGCAGTTCAATGTCTGAAACAATTAAGAATGACCAGGCGTGCTAGCGGGCAAAAGATCGACACTTGAAGGAGCTTGGGATGACACCAGAGCGACTGGGTTTCAGATGTTGCTCTTTTCATGGACCAAAACCCAACGCAAATGTATGTATTAAGTCTGAAACCAAAATTTAATTGAGTCCATCTGAGCCACTCTTAATTCCATTTGGTTTGGCGCAACCCTAGATCGCCTGTCTGAAACGGGTGCAATATATTTTACAAAACTTTATTATTCTATTTGAATACTGTTCCGGTACATACATTTGGGCAAGCACTGACAAATTTGTTGACAATGAATGGTTGAGTCTGGAATACTGAATGACAGGGCAGGGCAACCAAGGACACTCCTTCCTGACATTCAGTTCTTTCTCTCAATGTAAATCTTTCCAATTCATTGTTAACGTGATGGATTACTTGCTGGACTGGTGGATTCAGTTCTGTAATCCACAGCAACTTGGAGAGGGAGGGTGAAAATCAATCACTCTTGCTCTTGCACTTTTTGAAACAGTTGAGGGTGTTCCCAATGTAAACAACCTTTGTTTACAGTTTACTTTTGAGTCACTGAGCTGAACCTGGTCCCCCAGTAAAAACCAATTGCCATGGGAACGATTTATTTATTTTCAACCCAAACACTTTGGCTACTGGGCCCTCACTTGACCCTTATCCCAAACCAAGCCTAGCTTGTAAAAATGTCCCATAATTCAATGGGTACAAGTATCATGGTGGATTGATGCATACTGTTGTCAGGAACCATAGGAGGATGATGAGCCAGTGAGCTACCCACAAACGCCCGGAAATGTTCCATCTCACTGTAAACTGTCAAAGAACATCTTCAGCTACCACAGTGTCATCTTCTTCAAGCCTTGACATGTAACACACATCAGTCTGGATGGCATCCCGATTTTTTTGGCTCAAAGGCCAAATCCTTCTTCTCAACACTTCCTGTTCTCCACAGAGCACATTGCGTCATTCTAACAATTTCCCAGAAAAAAAAAGGTGTTAACCGACTTCACAGCAACCAATTTTCTAAATTTGTAAACATGGAATCTAACATTACTCATGGCTTGCTCAAATGTCCCCTCCCCCCTTAATGTGGCCAATTACAGACGGCCTCCCTGCCAGTGGTACAGTACAAGTGGTACCACCTTCCTCTGATCCCATGAAACCCACCCACACACAGAGTCCTAAACCCACCCACACACAGAGTCCAGACTCTAGTTTTCAACCTCTCAAAACCATGACAGCAACTACAGCCGCATCGCCTTGGTAATCTGACACTCAAAGATAAAATTTCAGGACATATTTTAAACAATTTTGGTAGATTGTTTGCCCTTCAAGTAGTCCTACAGTCTGTTATCAGAGACTGGGAAACCTTTGGGACTTTCCCTAGGGAACAGCTGGTCTCAATCTGGATGACTGCTTTCCTTTTCGACTTATACATGTAAATCATGGAGACAGAGGCAACCTTCCAAGAAAATCACTTCTCAAAGCTGTTTATGGCCACGCCATTCAGGGAAGAGGAACTACATGTGTATATATGTATTTGGACATTTCTTGGGAATGGTTAGCACAATCAGCAATACTTCAAAGAAATATACTTGGGAATTCAGGACAATGTTCATGTTTACCGCCACAAAATTCAAGCAGTTCTAACAGACGCACTGATTTTAAATGGAGTGATTTTCAATTACATTTCAATTAAACTTTCTGAGAACATTCAAGATACACTTTGCCAGCACCGGTCCTTGCCGTCCTTGCTCAGAATTCCAAGTTTGACAGAGGAGCCAAAGCTCTTTCTGGGAGTAGGGAGTAGGGGACAGCACTCCGGCAGCAAAATGACAAGCCATCAACGCTGAAAGGGAGTCAATAGGCCTCTGCATTGATCATGTCACACTGTGCGTGCACTTTTCTATACAGCCAGTGGGGAAAGCACGCAATTGTATAAAGCGTAGCATTATCAGCACTGATGTTTAACCCAAAGTATTTTGAATGGTGTTTCCATCTCCTTTTATTGTTTCTTTTTTCTTTTCCTTTTGAAGTCTTTCCCTTGGGGCTGGGGAGGGGAAGACAAGCACCCTTCCTTCCCCCCCCCCCCGAACACCCATGCAGTGGAAATCTTGCTGGTAACCTTGCCTGTTTTTAACCAAAGACAAACAGCCAATTCCACTTTCAAAAAAGAGGACATTTCACAGGATCATATGCCCTTCTCCACTTCATTTCAATCCCTGGATATCAGTCTGCTTTCTCCAGCCCTAATCCCAGACTAATCCCTATTGATGCACCCTTTCAATACTGCCCATTTTACCCCAAGCCAAATTCCACAGACATCAGACACAAGTGGGTGGGACCACTTGACAGATACATCTCTACACCTTACCAGTAAAGTTCTCATGCCCACTGCAAAAATGGAAAAAAAAAAAGGTTTGCATTTTACAGTCAAGCAATGCCAGTGAGAACTCCATAAGCATGTCAAATGCATGCAATATTGAGAAGTAAAACATGTACAGCTTGGGGTTGAACCTCCAGGAGGGGATGGGGGGCTGACCCCCCCTACTCTGAGACTCCCCCCCCCGCCGAAGAATTAAAAAAATTAGGAAAATAACAGGAAAAAATAACTTATGTGCACCAATACCACAATAAACAATGTATGTCATGTATAATGTTTCATCATTGTTTCTGCTTGTCTGCAAAAATGAGACATTCATCTCCGGCCCTACCACCCCCTTATAAAAAGTCCTGGATCCCCCCTGACTTCTTCTAGCATGCAAGTATCTTGTTTGGTTTGATAAGCATGTTTGCATCACCCATGCAAGGATTTGCAGGTGTCGCTTGAGGCCAAAACAAGTGTCTAGACTTACCATGCATTAATGGAGTTCATCCATGGCCCAAGGCCTGCCTCCCAGACACTACTCAGACTAGAAATGTCACTTGGCAAATTACATGTGCTAGTATAAACATATCTCATTTGTGAATGGAAACTTGGGCTCCAAATACTCTGTGCATGAGTACATGGTGATATCAGTTTTTTTAAAAAGGAGACCTACATGTGGCAATGTCTGCCTGATGAAAATGTGATTGAAACTGGAGTGCAAGAGAAGAATGTGAACTTCATGAAATGATAGTTGAGAAAGATCTACCGGTAGTTTCCCAACTTACATCTGTTTGTCCGCTCTCCATTTTCAGAATGGGCTTTTTACCGTGTGGTCATTGCAAAAGAGTTGTTTGTTCTTGATCTTTTAGAAAGCTAAATAAAAACAGATAAGCAGATCTCTTCCACAATGCAAAAGGCTTTTTGATGGTTCAAAGAGATTGACATTGTTCATTTGATACTTCACAAGTCTACCCAGAAATTGGAGAAGTTTCCACTTTACAAGCTTACTCCCAATCAGTGAACCTCCAAAGTGTTCAGTGACCCTTTTAAAACAAAAACACTAGCCTCCAACCCCACTGGGAACTTGAAGACAAGGCGCCTCCACAGCTAGCCGAGCCTACAGTTTTTCTTCCTTACAAACACCCTTCTGGCCCACTTTCTGAGACAGACTCAAAGACTGATGGCACCAGCTTAATGGCAACACTCTTATGACTCTGCTCTCTCAGGGTGTCAAGAGCCCATTCATTAGATCTGGGTGACCAGTGGCTTTTGTTAGCATTACCCACAGGACACTTGAATCAGCTACAAGCAGTGTTGGTTGCTGTATCCATCAGTTATATGTAAATTAAGTAGGCTGACATACTTGAGCAGGGGAAGGCTCTTTGTGTTGTTCTCATGGGGTTGTTGGGGGCCGGTTTGGCTTTATGGATGAGAATTTTTTTGAAATATTTGGTGGTCTTCAAGAACAACTTGAAGATGACACAGAAACCCAAAAATCCTTTTCTGGTTGTTCCCCTGGGCTGGTGACAATGGTGGACTTTTTGGCACTGTTGAACTTTGACTGGCCAGTAATCAGTTTCTGCAATAAGGTTTTAGGAAAAACCGTACATGTACGGGTACATGTGAACCTTACAATTTCAACCTTGCTGACTTACTGTGTGTGTGACAGGTATTACCAAGAAGTGCCTCATCAAAGGGTACTTATTGATACTACTGTAGAGATTTTTTTCATCGAGGAGGTCCCCAGAACTTTGCCAGAAGTTATGGACAATAGAACTTGAATTCTGCATTACAAAAAGCTAAATGTACACAGCAAAGCCAAACTCCCTGCAAAATGTATGTTAATCAATCATGAATTTGACTGACTGCTAATGACTCCATGTACCACCATCCATAACACAAGACTGCTTTCTTTCAAAACACGCACTCTCCCCTGACAATGATGTCACACAAACTATTATACAGACAAGAGAACAGCCTATGTGCACTTGTCACAGGCATCTCAAAACTTGGCACAGACTCATTCCCAGAGTCTGATTGTTCAGTCACATGACTTTTTTACAGGGCAGGGTCAAGAGGGGATCAAGGTTATCAGCAGCTGACAGCCAAACCTTTAAACCTGACAGGATTTTCTTGTCCACATCCATCTTTGGTTTCAGGCCCCTAGCGATAGAAAGAACAGGCTTGGATTGGACCCAAGGGTACCCATTCTGTCATGAATTCTGTATAAACTCTTGATTCATGGGTGTGGGAAATGTACATGAATTCTCATAAAACCTCTTGATTTACGGGTGTGGGACATGTGCAATGGGATGTCTGAGTGTTGCAGAATACTAAAGAGTTTCATTCAACACAAAGAAACACTGATTGAATCACTACCCCCCCCACAACCAGTAACAGGGTAAAGTGTTCCTACCAGGTACAGGTACCTTATTATCAAAATGTCAACACAATTATAAACATGCTATACCATGTATGTATAGCACCAATGTACACATTGTAGTGTTGTACATGTACACATCAGCATTTTCCACTTTTTAAAAAACAGTATCATGTCGTGGATTTACCATGATACATATAAACCCGAATCCTGGCTACTGGTATCCATATTAATCATGGTACATGAACCGTAAACAGGGTACATGTATAGTGCTGTCACAAAAATGCTGTAAATGCCTACCCCCCCTTACATACATGTACAATTTGAATTTAAAAAGCGAAGATTAATGTAAGGCCAATTCCTTCAAAAATTTTTACTGGACAATAACACTCAGCCATCTCATACTGTGGCACTTCACTGTCTAAATTTTGTTGTAATGCATAGAAGGGGTATCATTTAAGATTGTGCATACATAGTACTGCAAGGTTTTGACAATTCAAACAGGCTTTAACCCTAACCCCCTAGGGTGTATGTAAAATCATATTGAAATCGGAGGATTTGAGACTGTTAGGGATTGACACAGCCAAAATGCCAAAATTAATAAACCTAGAGCTGTGTGTGCAAGTAACAGAGTCTGAGGCTGTAGTGTTGAACTTCACTTCAGCCGCATTTCCAACTGGAAAACAAAAGGCTGAACATCTGAAGAGAGATCTTGCAGGAATTAGTGTGAAGTACCTGTACGAAGATGTAAATGATACATAATCGATGACCGTCAAGTACCACCGGATCTAATAATGATGATGTGGCACTTTCCTACACCTCTTGTGTGAATGGCTGACAAGCTATGAATGCTTAATAAGCCAGACTTGACTTGAATGTCTGGAAACGATTGATTGACCAAGAGAAACAGATGCACATGTGATATTCCAACAGGCTCTCATCTAATGGAAGGTACCTGACGACTGATCATTTTTTTTACCAAGTTGCAAAACCAAAAGTATTAAGTACCAGCATTTTTTGTGATAACACAATCCACCTCCCTGGGTTTTTTTTGGTGATTGAACTGTGAGGTAAAATAAACACGTGCCAAAAGGGAGGACTTGAACAAGACTTTTGCCCCAAACCACTGGAACC
>NW_019091514.1:108263-151967 GCF_001949145.1 Acanthaster planci | reverse complement strand
AACTTGGAGAGAGCCTGACAGTGTGGTGTTACTCAAGGTCAGTGACTCCTGACCTGCATAACACTGCATCAATCATCCTTGACTTGACATCATAATTGGTTCATTGGGTTTCCACTTGAGCCAGTCAAGGATGCTGGGTTGTTCTTTCTTGGTTGATGGAGGCTTGTCACCAGTGACAATTCACCCCCAGTTACACTGCATACAGCAGTTGTAAACCTTACACACTCAAGGCCCTTCAAAATCTACCAAGCGTGGGAAAATGTTGGATTGATTGAGGAAGGTACATGTACATATATACATGTACATGTATACCTCAGTCGCAGTAGCTTTATGTAGGATTGATGCCCGTTGCAAATATGTGTCACTACTGGTAAATAGAGTACCGAAGTGAATACGTCACACACACAATGAGTGTGTAAAAGGCATTAGCACGAGAACCAACGCATGAACCAACACGTGCATGTACTCCATTTGTTTGCACTGCACTTTCTGGTTCACAGTGACGAATTTAGTGAAGTTCTGAACAGTGCCTGTATTTTGCTAAGAGTTACCGGGTTAATGGGTTAAAAAAAAAGGACACTGTTTGTACATATGGTGAGAAAAATATAAAGCAAAGGTACATTAAAAGGTTACAATTCTCAAAAAGCAAATGTAATTCTGTGAAGTTCACGGCAGGCCAATTTCATCTGCAGCTGGGCAGAATTGGATACATTTTATTTCACAGGCCATTGCCAGAGCATTAGTGGCACCATGCAAACATTTCTTTGATTTCGCCCACTTCAGTATTTTTCAAGGGGGGATGTAGGCATTGTGTTCAGTCCCTAAACTCTTCCCCCAAGAGGCTGGCTTTGTTTAAGATCCTGGCACTGTGCTAAAGCAGTCTTAAGAACGGGGTATCCATGCTAGCACAAGGCAGCGCAAATGAGAGCCATGAGCAAATCCCTACACAGTCTGGAACAGGGAAGTCAAAAGAAAGTGAAACTGTACAGTAAATCCTTTTTTACAGCTCCACGAGAAAATCCACTGAACACATACATTGTACAACGTCTGGAGTACGTCTGGTACCTACGAGTACGTACACAAACACAAGTGCTTAAACACCTTCAATCGTGGACTCCCTATTGTTCCTCCTTTGTTCATACTTTAACTTTTTCGGAAGACCTCCCATATGTTTTGTACACGTTTTCTGACCGAGGACTCTTTGGCAACCGTGGACCCTATTGTCCCTTATTGTTATAGGTCCAGGATTTGAATGTGTATACAAACTCAGCCTAACACTGGCGCGTGTGCACGTACTGTATGGCATGTACATGTACATTGTACAGCGCTTATACATGGGGCCTTGTGGGGTACCGGAACAATAGGAAGTACCCCACAAGGCCAGTTTTTACCTTGTGGGGTACCAAAATTGGTACCCCACAAGAATTTCACGAAACTGATATTTGGAAATAACTCAAAAAGGGGAAATTTTTAATGGGTAAAAATCCGTCGCAAATTGAAGTGTTTAATATAAGGGACATATAGTCGAAATTTCAACCCAGGAAAGCGAATTGGGATTAAATTGGAGTGATTTCAAATTTTTTGCGTGTTGTGTGCGAGTTTTGTACACGAGAACAAAGGAAATACCCCACAAGTACAGCTGTGTAAGGAAATGTGTACATGTAAATGTACACATGTACACAGCTCTAGCACATGTACAAGCTGTACATCGTGAATGCTAATATTCTATGCATTACAAACAAGTTTGTTTACACTCTTAACCCTAACAGTCTTCAGTCCTCCAACAGGTGAAGGATTGAGGACTGTTAGGGTTAATGTTACACTTACTGGTAGAATTTTTGGAATACCATCTGCCCAAGAATTACAACAAGAGTCATGACGTGTGAAATACACGTACATGCACATGATGTAGGATGTTGAGACTTCTACAGGATTTTTTTTTTAAAAATTGGCCTGCCCCTTTTTGCTACGGCTAACCAGAGCTACCCAGTCCGGTGCACGTGCATGTGCTTCTTAGTAAGGAAACCAACCAAGAAACACAAATGTGTAAGTGTGATCAACACATATGCCATGAATTGACCTACACCAGCAAATGCAGGGCGAAGTTGAACAAATAACTGCTGACATTTTTTAACTGTTTGAGAAACTCAGTGCTGAAATGTAGCTTCCTAATGCAAATCACTGCTAATGCCAGTTGTAGGAGAAATTTGGCAAATTTTTATAAAGGGGTTCCGTTCAAGACGATGATATTTTTCAAGACAATCAGGTGATTTTTAGAGATTTGCTGGCAAGTGGTTTGCTGTACTTGGTGGCTACTACCGGTATGCCTTCAGTCCCAGTGTGTCTTTACCTAGGACTTGACGCTGGCTTCCTTTGCCCAGGCCAATAAACACACAGTCCCACTTTTCTCGTGGGGCAAATCATTTAGTAGATTGCAACAAGTGTAACCAAAACAGCCTGAGAGCACCCAGGTGTATCTGGTGTTATTCCACAATATTCGACTCCGTAGCCCTTGGGCAGGGGACAAAATTTCTTTTGCAATGCACGAACTTGGAACGCCATCCAACTAGCGCAGAGTACAGCCCATGGGCAAAGAAAGGCCTGATGATAACAAAGACCAGTGCGGTGCTGTAGAATAACACCAAGTCTGGCCGAGGCCTATGATTCAACGGGATGCTATTTAAAGCAGAAGTACATATAAACGCCAGTTCAGTTGCAAGAATTTGCCCTCGTGGTGTAGCTTCACAAGGCAGGTGCTGCTTAATGGATGGCTCATCCAGAAGCAATCCCTCCTACATATATTTTGCAAGACCATACCAGCCCATAACACTAACAGTCAAGCAATGACACCTAACAAAAGAATTCAGTAAGCCACTCCTTCAGGAATTTCCTCATTACTTTTTTGATTAGGAAATTTTAGCATGCATGTACCACTATCTACATTGTACAGCTGCGCCGGTACACATGTACAAATATACATGTTTGGCTTCAATCAATGTCAACATTATACTTTTTGAAAGAAATTCACCAGATGTGATCTAGCCTTGTTTTCAATTCCTAGAGGGTTTAACAAACTAAAAAAAATTCCACAGGTCAGGCCCAAGTACGGTACATTTTTTTTAAACATACCTGTAACTCATATCGTAACAGCTTGTTTAATATGCCCTTCTAAAAGATAGCAGATGACATTCAATCGCACTTAAGGGTTTTTTTGTGTTTTGAAAGTCTCAGGGTGTGCATTTATACTGCAATGGTAAATTATGTGAATGTGTCACAGAAGAGCAACAGGCACATTGACGAGGACTCAAAGAATTGAAAAGATCAAATGTGTTGGAATGGATCCTAGGAGGCTTTGCCTAACTCAATTTGCCAATAATTGCCGACCTTTCCAAACTGCTGGGTTCAAACTTCAAAGCTTTTGATGTGATGCTAGCTCAGCTGCTGAAGCAGAGAAGACATGATCTACTGTTAAAGGGCACTGCAGAAAATGCAGTCCTTGCACATTATAGCAAGTTTTGACAATGTTTGGCTGAATACCGGTAGGTTCCAACCTTATGAATGCACAGTAAGCTTTCATAATCTAAATTAAACATGCTAAATATGATTAATGAATGATTTATGAACATGTCCTGGAGTTCTTCACTATCCCCTTTCAAAGAATCTTGATTAAAACAAAATATTGACAGAAATAAAGAACATCATGTTGAAAAAACTTTTGCTTTGAAATTCAACTGTTTTAATTACAAGTATTGTTTGTTTCAAGATAAATGCAATTGTTTCTTAACATCTGCCCCTATCTCATCTGATGATCACACAAGCCACATGGAACGAAGCAGGAGAATTAGGAAAGTGCCCACTGATGAACATGATAATGTCAAGACTGGTGTGATGGTTAAGATGGTTTCACATGAGAAGTTTTGGACAAAGCCAAGAAATTAAATTGTGTTGAACTTGATAACCTTTTAAATGGACTATTGATTTATGAGGGCACATGTGCATGTATGTATGAGTAAATGTTAGCTCAGCATCTTGGTACACACGTGTAGTTATGGTCGGTAATATCACTTCTGTTCGACTGACTTTTCAGCTCTGTGCTACCAATATTGTGTTTTGTGTTCGACCAACCTCCAAAACCTGACAGGTAAATGAACATTAGTTGTGGTTGTTCACTGGTCACTGATTTAAGACAGTAGTTTTCATTTCCTGCCTCTCTTTTCCTGTTTATCGCCACGATAAAAACCTCCAGCAAGATCAGATTTTACAACGTCCTGCTGCCAGCCAGACCTTCACTCTCTTTCCTCCCACAAACGAGTTCCTCCTTCAAGCTTGGGCCCTCTAGTCTTGAAAATAAGTACAGCAGCCCCTCCATGAAACCAACACTCTCTGGAGAAATTCATTCCCTCTGGGGCCAACCGCTTATTTCCCTGGATGTGCAGTTGCTAGGAAACAGAGGATTAGCCAAGATGCAATCCCATTTACTCTGGTTTGGGGAATTATTATGTTTTGCTGATGGCTGAGCTGGAAGTGGCAGCCGAAAGCACTCGTGAGGTAACTGACATTTCAGAGGCTTTTTCTGGGCATTTCACAGGCCATCGAACACTCGCACAAAAATCAAAGACAGGAAACGCAGACATGTCTAAGTAACAGGTAACTGTGAAAGCCAATACCACTTGTCACTCCGCAATAGGAACAAACAGGGTTAGAGCAGACGCGGACAAAATGTCAAGCGGATCGATGTTAAAATACAGTTTGCTCTGATTACTTTATCTTCGATTCTGCACTGATCTTTTTTTTTCATGCGATTTCATATTAGCAATTGATTGAAGCATTTAACTTCAATGGGTGCTTCATGTTCTCTCACCAAAGGAAGTACGAGCAAACTGAAAAGTCAGACAACTGACTGACAACGGGCGTGCATTTTTACTGCTTAACCAAAATAAAAAACACAGTGGTTTGCAGCAGACTTAATGTTACATATTAAATTTCATACTTCATTTAAAAACTCCGAAGGCTATGTTTGAAAATTTTCATAGATTAGTTACACACACACCTGTCTCACTTTGAAGGTGTATGGTGTGAAATTCTGAAACCATAGTTTAAGAAGTACTAGTGCGTGCACATGTAGTTCACTGACAAAATGTAGAGTGAAAGTACAAGTTCAGGTTCCCAAGGACGTGCACTTCAGGTCACCCAGTCCACTCACATTATACAGGCATGCAATTGGGACTTGTCAGAAAATGGAAACAAAAACACAAAAACAGGAAGATATTCCCAGCTTCAAATAAGAACAGCAGAGTTCTTGTTAATTTTGTACACAGATTTGTACAAGTACTGGTGTGTTTATAAAAAGTGAAGAAAAAGAAAGGAAGAAAGAAACCATCACTTCGGTCTATTGACAAGTTGCAGACGTGACAGACTCGGAACTGTATTATTATTTAAAATTGGGATTGAAATTCCAGCTCTGTTTCAAAGCACGTATCACCAGTTAGCACAACATTTTGTGCTTTTGCAGACTCAGTCAAGCTGTTAGAAAAAAAAAAGACCAAGCAAGTAGGGTTTAGCATTTCTACATTCCACTATCCCACAGTAGGAAGTGACATGCACGAGCAACCGCAGCTGCAGAATTGACAGGCCTTCAATGCGAGCGTGACACAACTGGTTTGTGGGAAGGATACCGTTGAACACAAACACAATTTAGCAGGCTTCTCCCTCGCCTCCTTCCCGGGGATTAATGGCCCATGGAGCAGTCACCCCTTTTTTGAGTGGATGGTTGCCTGGAGTGGATCGATAGCACTGCTTCAGAGCACTTGGCAATCCTCTGCATCCTGGACATCTGGTGGTTGATATTAATTTCACAACTACCAGTATCAGACCTGCCTGAATAAGCCATTTGCGAGTTAAAATTGAATTAAATCTGGTACACTGAGTTATCTGATTGCACATAAACATAACAATTTGAATTCCCCAGACTTAAGACACAGTTGCTATACCTTGGGATTCAGGGCAAGCTTTTGCATAGCGACCACCATCTCTGGAATGGACTGGTTCCTTTGTGCCCTTCAGGCTTCTTATCCATCAAAAACAGTGTACTGTTGCAAGGCGTCTCTTATGTAACTAAGCACAAGCTTGCTCTGAATCACAAGGTATAGCAACAGTGGTTTTAGTATGGAGAATGCAAATTGTTATGTTCATGTGAATTTAAATAACTCAGTGTACCAGATTTGGGTCTTAACTCGCAAGAGGCTCATTGGAAAGAGCTTGAGTGAGAAATATGAGGCTGAACGCTGGCTGAAACAAAGCTGTACCTCAGAGAACTGCGGTACCTGTACACTCATCGTTCTATCTAACCATACTGCCACCTACACGAAGATAGAATAACAGTACTATTAAACACACAAGGGATTCTCCAGTTTACTGCGGCATTATCCTGAATATTGCACGTCAGTACCATGCAGAAAAACACTTGCACCCCGCAATCCAGGTCCAACGTATTGAGAGTCTGCATCACCTAGGAAGGTGCTGGATCAGAGGGTGAATCGCTATCTTGGGACTTCCCTAAAAACTGGACTGAAGGTTCTCTGCTAGTTTGATAACGCTAACTCCACAGGCATTCGGACTGATAATTCGTGTGGTTTTTCCCTGAACTATTCACCCGTGTAGGAAAACAAGTGCACAGTGCTCATCCCTTGCACATACTTTCAAACGTACAGTGTACCAAGTGTATGTAAGGTGGTTAGGCTCTACTTTTAAAACCCACTCCTGCAATTCTGCAAATCTCTGAATACCTCCTGGTGGATTTGAAAGAACTTGGAGGGTGAGGGATAAAAATGATATCTGTTATTCCAAACTTACAAATGTCAAGAATGAGAGAGTATCAAGGTTTTCCAGAGTTCGGCAGATACAATGTACATGTAGCCTGGTTGGAAAGCTTGCATGTACCCCGGTATGTGTACTGCATGCATGTAGTCCACATGCTGGGAGATGGTTCAACAAGTTGACTCATTCCATGGTATGCCAACCAGACGAACTGACCAACAGACAAACAACAACCACAGATATATCAAAGAGCCAAAACTCACCCAGCATTGATGGCAGCCTTCTCCCGGTAGTTGTTGGGCCTGATCAGCCCTTCTCGTGCCTCCCGGCTGGGCGTCCGTGGACTGTTCAGCAGCGACATGTTCAAGTTCTCAAAGCTGTCGCTGAAGTTGGACCCTGAGCTGTGCACCGACAGGACGGTGGTGTTGCCATTGTGGCCTGGCGTGGAGTTGACTGATCCTGGCGTCATCTGCCGGTTGAACCCCGGGGAGGGCCGACGGGTGGGGGTGTGTGGGGGGATACCATCCAGGCTTCCCGTGGACGCCGCCTCATTGCTGTTGCTGGATGCCATGGAGTCACGGTCCCGGTCTTTTTTCTTACGGCCATTGCTCCGCTGTTTGACAGTTGAGGCACGGGCATTTGGTTTCTTGAGGAAGGAGAGCTCTTCAGGGTGTCGTACTCCTAAAAGGAAATTGAAATATTATGTCACCATTGTGTAACACAAATCCAGAGGGTAAAAAGGACTGCACTTGGTCTTGCCAAGCAGAACTGCTTGACAGGTTTCGTAATGTTAAACAAACAGCAATACATGTGAAAGGATTGTAACCATACAGAACCCAAAGAAAGCTCAACGGTGTTAAGACACTTTCAAGGATATGTACCCAATATGGGTTCAAAACTCATCAGACTCAATCTTGACTCTTAAATACTCAAATATTATCAAATAAAACATTCTGCTTACAATAAACTGTGAACAGATTGCTTAGCACGCCAGTATAAATCCGATGCAATATTTTACGATAAGGAAAGTTACAATAATGAAGCCAATGTCACTCGAGAACTTTGAATTACCAGTAGAATAAGTATTACAGTACAATTCAAAACATGAAGTTGACCATACCAACTTCTTTGGAGAGTTCTATCACTGATGAGAAGACATCTGTGGAAAAGTCCACCCTGATGTCCACAAGCTGCATGTCTGGCATCTGGACTCGCAGCGTCTTGTGCATGGGCGTAAACTGTAGCCTGGCGTCTGCCTGGACATGGCACTGGTCCAGGGTGGACCCAGTCCGCTTCAGCCATTGGTTCTTCTCCGGCCACCAGATGGCATGATCAGACCAATCTCTCTGCTCCTTTAAATCTGAACAGTATAAAAAAAGCACTACAGTCAAGAGGCACCATTTAGATGAGGGAATGAAACGCAAGACCATATTTCACCAGGTACAAGTAGAAAGCAGAAAACTTCGCATGCTGAACAAATGAGTTTAACATATGGAAATTTAGCCTGATCTGAATTGAGACATCCTGTTGCGTGCAAGACTTTGGCCGTTATAACAAATGTTTGGATTGCATCAACAGATAACTCGTATGGGAGGGACAAACACGCAATGCTGCCTACAAAGTGAATAAAATCAAAAGCAGCTCTCCTTTACAAAAAAGTGTTTGATTTGATGCAGTTTCTCAAAGCTATATTTATGTATTCGTGAAACCTTTTGCTCTGAAACTTTCTAAAAATACAGAACAATGACTCAATGACACGTTCTTTGTCGGCTTAAGCCACGTCTAAATTAGGACCATCTGTCTATCTGACGACATACCTCCACCTCTTCATACAGTATGACACTCAGACAGACCACTCAGCATGTACCGGTACATTGCCTTGCTACTATAAGTTACTATCACACCTTAAAATCTGCATAAAATAACTCTAAGTAGACTCTTTAGTCTATATCAATTACTGGTAAATTCCCACAAATCCAGGTGTTACGATTACAGAATTTGGGACATGAACCCAAACCTAAATGGGCTTAGGAAGTCATTTCAAGGCTACTGGTGTCACAGTGTTATATGTGATTGCTTTCACCTTTTTCTCCCTCAAGATATTTGTCTCTGAAGGATAACAACTGGAACAGTATCGAACATGTTCCCCCACAGCCTCGCTGGAAGCTGTTATGAATTCTGAGGTTCAACCCTGTGCCTTCACACATCACAAATCAAACAAACAAGCTTGATAATGACCATGTTACAACATGAATGTCAAATCTCATGCCACATATCCGGCAAAAGGTGGCAGAGTTCACAACAGGGAAATCATAAACTGCCACTGCAAACGACACACAATACCTGAAATTTCAGAAAATTGTAGCAGAAGCGTCCAACACAGACCCATCTGACTGGGCTAAACTGACATCTGTTCCAACATTAACCTGTCCTAGAACCGCAAAGCCTTAGCAATAAACTAGACACCAACCCCAACCAGCAAATCTACATGTACTAGTGCATACCTGGTATACAATGTAGGCCTACAGGTCAGGGAATAAACAGCATTAAAAAAACCTGCATGACCCTGTTGGATTCAGCATGGTTAGCGTTTATAACTAAAGAGGGAGTAATGAAGACGTGACTCTGTGAGTTTACATGTACGTGGCATTGCACTGAAACATGTATCGCTTCAGCAGAAATGCTTTCCACTTTCACTGCCAAAAAATAAAAATGAACTTACAGTCCATGGGTGTTGCAAAGGGTGGTCAACGGAGACACTTGACACTCTTCCACTATTAATCGTTTTTCATTTCATTGCTGATGAGTGCTTTGTCTCCCCCCTTAAAAAAGTACTTTCATCTGCCCCTCCCCCAAAAATCCAGGCAATGCCCATGCTTTAGTTTTAGAGTTAATAAATGTTTTAGAGTTTTACAGTTAATTAGTGCTTCCTGACAAACAGAAACCATCCCAAAGAAACTGCATTTTTAATATCTGCAACAAACATGATGTTGGGCCATGATGCTACTGACACATTCAACTTGCCCGTCCGTCTGTCTGTTTGACAAAAACCATCTGGTGACAATCACAGCCAACACAGCTTAAAGTGGTGTTTCTCGGAAACTTTCAAGGGAGAAAAAGAAAACGCTCAGCGAGTATTGCTTCCTGCAAAACTTATCCACAACAAGGTTCCACTTGATGTCATCTTGTGTTCTTAAACAGACAATTACAGACATACATGAACCAAAGCATGCGCACACCTGAACAATAAATCAAAGTTCAAAAGATAATAAGAATGTTCCATGTCAACTCCTGCAAGGCAAAAACAATTTCTGCATGGCCAACCCAGTTATTTTCCCATTCAGGGATTTCTTGCTACCGGTATTTGCAAATGTTGGGGGAAAAAAGCCATAAGTTCTACAAAACAAAATGTGTACTGGTAGGTATGTGTACAATACATGTACTGTATACAAACAATTTTACATTCAGCGGGAAGAATTTCCTTTTCTGGGCAAAGAAATGGACTCTTGCTCCACTCATTATTACCCCGGTACAGTCTGTGACTGCTTCATTTTTCACCGCTCCGTTGGATTTTTAACAATGGTAAAAACACACCAGACATCGACTGACAAATTCATGACACTGGTCTCATTAAGCAGAAGCAACTCATTAAATCAGGACAAAAGAATCCTCTTGCCCCTTTCGGTTTTGGTCCCCCTCCCGTAGAGACAATGGGTCATTCACCCCGACAAAACTTGGGAGGTGCCTAAAACAATGTTTCTGTACACCTGTGCTTGCAGAGTTCCAGGTCATCTTTATTTACAGAGTGCAAGTGATGACAACATCGTGCCTCAGAGCGCATTTGCAATCTTTTAGCCCATGGACGCCCTGTCCAGCACATGTTTCATCCAAACGATATTTAATTAAGAAAGCCATTATCCCTTCTGAGTCATAATACAAACGAGGCACCCTCTGGGGCAACAGGCCTCTCAATCTACCCAGCTTGGGTGACCCATGAATCGGAAATCCGATTAGCGGCCTTTCTGTTGATACCTGGCTTTTCAGAATATAACACCCCCAAGAAAAAAAGAGAGAGAACAAATCTGATTGAACTGGATTAGACGGCAAATTGTGTGCCCTGCATTTAAGTATACATGTACATGTAAATATTTTGAAGTATTCTGATGAGGAAGTGGACATCTATGAGTCGTGTCGGTGTTCCCAGGTAATACGAGTGATTCACCGAGGAATATTGTTGGAGCACATTTGCCCATGTGACAAATTGCGAGCATGGTACATTAATTCTGTGCATATATACTGTACATACTCTATGTATGCACTTTACAATTCCTCAGTAATGTATGGAAAACAGGATTTCACACATGGTTACTCACCATACTAACCTCTTGGCAAAATGTGTAACGTACATGTATGTATGTCAGCTTTCTGCCTTTTAGACTTTTGGGTTGGAATTATTTTCATCAGGGCCAAACAGATTAAAAATTACAACATGGAGAGAACTTTTGGGCTGAGGTCGTACCGTAGTGTTTTTCAATATGCCCATTCTACCGGTATTTGCTATTCATTTTGGCATTTTGTTTTTCGCCTCTGTACACACACCGGTGCACCCATATGCTTGTTTCACAAACATGTGCTACTACCCGTGTGTTCTGTTTCCTGTGGTTGACAAAGCTCGAGGAAACCTGCTCATTACTCTCCTATCACGAGATCCAGAAACTCCTTTCAAGCTTTTTTTTTTTGTTTTTTTTACAATAAGGGTGGATGGGGGCTATGCCCCCGTCAAAAAAGGAACAATTGTTTTTGACATAGCAAGAGGAAAAAGGACTTTTTGGTCTATTTCATAATTTTTCTTTCTTCAAAAAGCTTGCTAAAAGCCTCCAAATGTAGACTCACCCCTAAGAAATGCCATAAAATGTTACATGAAAAATATTTCCAAAGAAATTTAGTTCTGGATCTGCCCTAGGCCTGCACGTGATGGCTACGGTTAGAAGCAACATGTGTGCCAATGGAAGCCTCTGGCTAGTGACAATACCGGTAGCTTCTTCCCATGAGATATGTGTTACAGCCGCAGCCAGTCGAGTTTAAGGCCTATCCATAACAAAATGGGTATATTTTGATGATCAATGCATATTTGTAAGTGAGTAAACAAGTACGAATATGAGTACGAGTACGTGCATTGCAAGAAAGATTCTAAAAAAAAATCCAATATTGTCCCACAACCTGTGAGTAGCAAAATGTCTCTGCACAATTTAGGACATGCATGGTACATGTACAGTACATGTAGCTGTCAGATGTACACGTAGCAGAAAATTCTCCAAAACTGCTCTCTTGAATGAAGGCAGTCTGGATTGTCAGTCGTCACTGGGTTTGAGTGGGTCTCAGTGTTGTTGCAAGTAATGTGCGCCCTGCACTTGCACTCAAAGATTCTGTCATCGAGGGAGGAAAGTACCATACCAGTATTACAAGGAACTGGCAAAAAAAACACTTAGCTTGTTTAGACATCTCTGCATACATGTACATGTACATACAGCAGGTACATGTACATGTGAGTACCATGTACACGCACATCATCATGACAGTACATGTACTAGTACAGGTGTCTTACTGTCATAAAGCAACACATCCTTAGCAGCATTCAAGTTGCGCTCTTACGATTCACCAACTGGGGGCGCCTAACAGATTACGACCTCGACACACGTTCATCGATGGTCAGATTCTTCCATGTGAACAGGTTGCCTTTGACCTAACTGTGGAGTGGCATACTCTGTACGGTACAGTACCGGTGAGTATTTCCACAATGTACATGTACCAGTGAGCTAAATCGGGATCAAAAATACAATGGTAGAAAAATAGTAGACATCTGGGGGAAAAAATGGCTGAAGTTGAGAACATGCCAAACTTGGAGGGGAGGGGGGGGTGTTTGTAACCCAGCTGTCACACAGCTCACATCGTACATGTATCAGCGGGGAACTGTTTGCATAATCCTCCTCCCTATGCGTAACGCCTGAGGCACTTTATATATACACACACTCGGCCCCCTTATTGGTTCTGACATCTTTATAATAAACGTGTTAAATGACGCCTCATGGAGCAGAGTGGGTGGTTCCATTCTGCAGAAGGCTATAACGATGCCAATAATGACCAATCCAGAGCTGTTCCCATCCGAAAGGTTTTCAATAATCCTCGGTCACATCGTCCTCTGTTCAAAGTTGAACCCCTTTTTTTCCACATTTCCTGTGCAAACAGTGGCCCTGGGCAATGAAGTGCATACAAGTGTAGGGGATTAAAGACAGCATCTTGAAAAAAGCTTGCATCCATTCTCATTTCGAAGCTTTCTGAAACCAAATAGTACATGTATCCGTGCAAAACAGAGATTTCCATGGAGTTCATTTTGTTTTATTTTTGGCGATATTAATTTTCAATATTTATACCGACAACCAATTAAGATTCCATTTGTACAAATGTAGGACAATGAAAGACACACAAACCTTGTAATCATAGTATTTGCACATGTACATGTATATATTTTTTACTGTATGTCAAGTTGAAATAGAAAGACTAGACTATATGCACTTTTAACATCTGATTCAGATTTCACAGCCAACTTCGAAAGAATGCTCTTTTGAAGATAATGGGTAATTCCAGAAATTAGGGGGTCTAAAGTGTGTCCCTGTTACATCTGACCTTTGTTATTTGACATGGAAATATCACCAGAATTGATATCAAATTATAACTATTTTTTTGGCAGGTAATTAATTAATCATTAATCACATTAATTCATCACTCTTCGAAGTTAGAAAATGTGTTCTGAACTTACAAAATCATGTCAGATGCGACAGGGACACGAAAAAAAAATGGCCCCTAATTTCTGGGACTACCATATTCGCATGACTGGGTTTCAGCAACAGTGAAACATTTGAATGTGTCAGGAGAAATCCTAACAAGTGAGAAGTCAAGAGATAATTAGAGTTGGTTCATGACACTGTCATTTTTCAACATGGAACTTCTGCCACCACACGCAGCTGAATTTCCCAGGCTGTGGAGAATGCAACTGACCCAGCTTCATTTCCTGGCTGTCTCCCCTCCCCACTCCTTTTCCTCTCCCAAGATAGCCATATCCTGCTTCAATAGCTCCGGTGATGTTGATTTCACAGTTGATGAACTGCCTTATCTTGACATTTAATTTTAAAGTGTGACTCAAACTTCCCAGGGTTTAAATTTTCATTTATTTTTTCCCATACATGTAAGAGGAGGACTATTTAAAGATGTGCATTTCCGGATGTTTTTTCAATTTATTTCGCAGCGCTGCATGTTAGTGATATGATTGATATCTGCAAAGCAGAAAAACAAGATCAAACATGTTCAATGTACATGTTCATGTTCTTTACAATCTTTATTCTCCCCAAAAGTATAAAAACTATATTTAAACCTGTGTTAACTTTGGTACATACAGGTACATATTCATACATACACGTACATCTATAGAGTACCGAAGTGAATACGTCACGTGCACAATTAGTGTAAAAGGCATTAGCGCGAGAACCAGCGCGTGAATCAACACGCGCGCGTACTCCATTCGTTTGCACTGTACTCTCTGGTTCACAATGACATCACACTTCAGTACTCTATAGGCTATACATGTATACATGTATATGTATCTTGCATACCACTGGATGTCCCAAAATCATGAATAAAGAAAACCAAATCAAGAACACAGCCAATTAAAAACAAAATTTTTAAGTGTTACACCGCTGGCCGCAAACGCCTTGGGCCAGATATTAAATTAATTTCCTGAGTCCTTGGTCCGTCTTATTGCATCCGTAGGGCACACGCCAAGGATGTTAGCAATGTAAGACCATCCTGATCAGCCTTAGGTCCTCGATCTTATTACTCCTCAATGGCCGGTCATCTTCAACCAAGCAGTCTTAATGACATGTGAAGTGAGCTGGGTGGTGGTTTGTTTATTTAGCACTGTGGTCATTCTGCCTGCCCTATGTTTGCTTTGCTTAGATACCATACATGTTCAAGTACATGTACACTGTATGATTGAATTGAAAGGACCTGTGCACTGTAAACCTTGTGTGCAGAACATGAAGATTATATGTAAGGTACCGGTAATATTATCATTCCTAACAGAAAACTTCAAGGCCACATTGATACTGTCCATGTCCATGTACATGTATGTGTATACACGCATGTCTTCTACGTCATATGTACAAGTATCTCTGACTCTGTCACATGATACATGTATATTATTCAGTGCACATGTACAATGTACATAGAAACTCTCATACCATACTACTTGTATATCACAACTGCGGTACCCGTAACTAGTGGTGCTGAGGTGCCTCACTGTTCACAGTGGACAATCAAGTGCAAAGTGCAGTCATCAGTCATTGTCACAAAACTTTGCTAAAACTCTTACATGTACATGTACATGTATGTATAACAGAGTATGTGTATTAAAACATGGTCACAACCATTAGATACATGTGTGTGTGTATACTGTGTTGGGTTGCCTGGTACAGTACATGTACCAGTTCAGTAGAGCCTACCGAACATGTACATGTACATGTATATAAGCATACACGGCATTATGCTAACACCAGGTTGGACTGGAGTATATCACCCTGTATATGGTGTGACATTACGCTATTGGGCATGTAAATGTACATTACCAAGCTAGGGGTACATATACATGTACTGCTTTGAAAATCAAACTACGGGGGGGGGTAACTTTGGGAAAACATCCTGCCCAATAAACGTAACTTTAGTAGGCTCTAGTCTTGTTATCCTTTCTCAGTCAATTAAAATCCTGTTCCTCACATGTACATGTAAGTTACTCACATTTTGTGTTGCAACCTTTCAGTGCACAGCAGTGATATGATACATGTACATGTAAGAGTAGAAAAAATAAATTAAATGCATTTTATAAGAGAAACAGGCTTTTTTTTTCATCCAGTTGAACTGACGTGCCACAGGACAAGCCTACATGTACATGTACGTTGTGCCCTGTGCTCCTTCCTTCCAGTTAAAAAGGTCTGGCTGAAGATCAATACCAGATCGACTTTGATTTCCAAATTGCTATGGACATTAGATTTAGACCCTTGGGTTGGGCAGAAACAAGAGATAGACTTGTAATGATACATGTATGGTACAGGACAGGCTCTGCCAAGGGCGATCTATATTCACGCATGAAAATTTTTCTGTGGGCGCTTCAAACTGAAAGCTGATTTTTTTTTCTTCAAATCACAGACAAAGAATATCAAAACTGCTCTAGTTTCACATCCCTGAACAGCCTGACATTTTACTTTTTTGAATATTAACATTAACTGCTGTGTACTGTATTTAGGTATAATGTATGTTTCAGAGGAAAGTTACAGACTTTAAATTTACAGTTTTTAAAATTTTATTAAATGTTCTTGTAGAATCAAATATCGAGCTCTCCACTGTTGATGCTTTGAAATCTAAATGGAACTGATAAATGATGTACAAGAATATTGAAGGTTACGTTTTTCTGGAATGCAGGTCCTCAAATCCTGGAAACTTTACCCCCTCCCAAAAACATTTTTGACCCCAAAACAAAAATTTTGATCCAGAACTTGTAAACTTCTGTTTTACTGGAGGTAATGAACATTATAAAAAGGTTTTACTCATCCCCCCAATGTGACCATTTTTTTACAAAGATGTACTTGTGTAATGTCCCTACTACTTGAATCTAGACCGTGACACCTGCTTTCTTAAAATCATGACCACGCCTGCAGACCATGAACCATTTGGAATAGACGAGCAACGTTTAACAAGATGCAAGTATATTTTGGTTGGAGATTAAGATCTTTGAATATATTAGTCAGTCTGTCCTTGAATGGAATGTACACAAAGACATTTCAAATAACCAGGTTGACTGGAGCCCATTCAGAAATTACAATTTGGTATCCGCCAATCCTCATTTGTATCAATTCCACTTTATCAGTCTGTGAAAGGACAGGCTTCTTGAGCTGAAGTTCCCGCCAGTACCTCCCCACTGGGCATCTGTGCAGATCTCTCCTTTTGCTCCATGGATCCATCTCTAATTTCAGATCAGGCAAAGCGTCTCGGCGCCTCTCCTGCTGTGCCTGAGTACAGTAAAACCACGTAGTGACTGGGGCAACGACAGGGCCGCCCGATTGCTGATACATCTGTGTGATCATTTGTGTGGTGTCCGATGGCAGTGGAGACGTTTGCCTCGAAGTCCAAGAACAATGAGTGTCCTCGAGTGCACAGATTCACCGGTCTCAAGCTCTCAAAATTAAAAACTGCTGAGATTTGCTCGAAGTTATCCAGTCGAGAGGGGTGTATTTAATTTAGACAGGAATGCACACCCCAAAATTATAACACAAAATTCTGATGACTAAACAGATTATCAAAGAAGAGGTTTCAAAAATTAATAATTTGATTTCAAAAATATGAAATATGAAACGTTCCTCCTACTTGCTTCTGAATAAAATGCCACATACAGACATATGGGTAGATTACACGTTCATAATTAAGCTACATGTACACGTAAGGAATATACATGTGCATGTACCATACGCTGTACATGTAAATGTTTGTACTTCTGCTCTGTGTGAATTTAAAGACTGATTAATACATACATGTAAACAAATTATTCAATTTCATTTTAAACAAAGCGGGTACATGTTTCCTTCACAATTAGAAAACAATTATAAATTGTCTGCATTGTTTAAATGTGATAATGCAAAGAATAATTTAGGCTCGCTTTTAACCTTGATCAGTTTCAACATGTTTTCAACATGGGTCAATGAAAAAAAACAGAACAAAAATAGCTACCAGATCAAAAAAGTTTATGTACAAAGTTTAAATTTAGCTTCCAAATTTCAAGTAAATTCTTTGCATTTTATCAACTCATTTATTTTCACACTTCTCAAAAATGACTATTCCTTGTGTTTAAGCGAACCTACTATGGTAGGTTAATGTTCCTTTGACCACAGAGCAAAAATACCTACATGTACCAGAGCCCTTCAACGTTCACACCTTCAAAGATATCAAATGACGCAGTTTTTTTGTGAAAGCAGCCAGGCAAATCTTAGAATTTTATTTCTCTAGTCCATCACACAGCCCGAGTCCTGAGTGTCACCAGGCTGAGCTTGGTGGTAGTAACGAGCAAACCAGTCACTGGGTTACTACGGTCGGTCCTCCCGCCACCTGGCTATTTTTGGTCATGCGGAGTATGTGAGTGGTATGTGAAAACCGTGCAGGAATGCCAGTCAGAAGTTTGACTGGCTGAATACAATTTACTCCTGGGCTGGACATGCAGTAGACCAGAGGCTCTTTCTCCACTGAGTTTGCACTGTCTTACCTCCTCCAAACTCTCAATGTATCAGCACTGGTCAAAAGTATGCACCGAGTACACATGAGCATGAACAATAAATCTTTTCACAGCATCTTAATTTCATGGTAACATTAATTGGCATGTAAATGGCCAAAAAAATGACCTTCTACACTCCTTAATGGGTGATAAAACTCTGGAGTTTACACTCTGTGAAGTTCGGGAGGTCCAGTAATTGCAGCAGAATGGTTGGCAAACTGTAAATTTGCAGCAGGAAAAGAATTTCCATGCAAACATTCTGGGCGTGACAGTTATGGCTGAACATAAATTCTTTTACTGTCTCATTTTTATCTCTTGTAATGCAAATTATTAACTGCTGTCAGTTTTTACAGCATAGCTAATGAAACACTGACCTTGGATTCCAGTTCATTAAGAATAACTACAAA
The DNA here is from genome assembly GCF_001949145.1 of Acanthaster planci. The sequence continues at coordinate 133,376 of NW_019091514.1, read as the reverse complement.
ATGAAACTCATGATCAAATAAATAGGAAAGGAAGCAGGTTTACTGTTCATTCTCACATACCGTACCGGTACATCATAATAATTGCTGCTTCAACTTAAAGTTCCAACTGGCATTTGCATAAAAAAAAAGTCTTTTCTCTCCACATTTTTTTCACACACCTGTAAAACCAAACTGTAAAACCAATTCACAATCAAGGAAAAATCTGTTTGGAACTGTAGATGTGCATGCATATAACAGTTTTTCAAACCTCCTACATCAAACATCAGACTGCAGTGCACAAGTTAATCAGTATACCCATGTAGACTTTCTGCCCTTGGCGCTGAGGCGTGGTGCAGAAAAATAAGAACTCTTAGGATATTTTCCAGTAAAAACAAAACACACAGCTTTGCAATGCAATTAAGAAGAATTTCCCACAAGCAGCTGCATCTGTGACCATGCCTCAGGCGTCTCACAAACATACACACTAAATGCTAATTCTAAGAATGTTAAACATATTTCCTTCTAGCATACTTTCCTATGTAAACACTTGGCCCTGAAATGTCAAATTACAATGTTGAGGGTTGGTTGTAACTACAGGTACTTTACAAAAGTTAAAGGGAAAAGGTTAGTAAAAGAACTTTGCATATGCACTGCATAATAGGGGCACACCCAACAGCACTGAATGACCAGGGCCAGTTTTTGGTTGAATGTGCACAAATTTACAGCATCTACATGATCATTAAGAAATTTGCCGAGTTGGTTGTCAACTTCCATAAGATCTAATGTCCTCCTATAGGTATCCACTTTTGCATCCCTTACAGTTTTGCCTAATTGATACAAGAGACCAGACTGAATTCCACCTTTTTGTGTTTCTTGTAACCATAGGTTTTGTTGACAGAAGATGCACACAAAGCAAAATAAACAAACTTACATACATACTGTACATGTACATGTACAATGTACGTGTATGTAATGCACCCTGAAATCTATCCATGCACACAATTATTATTCATCAAGTGAATATCACTGTCTGCATACTACTTTGGCAAACACCAAAATTGTTTCTTTTCACTTAAAAACAAACTTACATATTGAATAACAATTTGATGTGCATAAATATTTCATACAGTTCATGTTTTAGCCAATTTATTTTAAATACCACAAGATCAATACTGCGTTTCACAATACAGCGCCTCCAAGACTATGCAACGCATTGGCCAATCACAATGCGCGAAATCTGTCGACCCTTTCCAAACACGCATTGGGTCACCAGATTTTGCACACTGTGATGGGCCAACGCGTTACAAAATCTTGGGGACGCGCTATTGTGAAACGCCCGTATTATGAAAAACTGTATAATAATAATAATAAGTTAGTATTTATATAGCGCCCGTCCATGATAAAATCGTGTACCAGTATTTACGCGTAGCTTATAAAATAAATGAGGATCTACCAGAGATATGCATGTACAAGCTAAAGCTTAAGTACGGTACATGTACATGAAGCAGATGTACATGTGGGTAAATGTACGATACAATGTACCACATCCCTATCTACTTCCCCATAGACCAACCCCAAAGCCCAGCTGTGAGCTCGCACGATGAACCATAACCCCAAAAAGAGCAAGGTTTCTCAGCTTTCGTTCAGTTCGCACGTTACAATTACTTTCAATAGAAGCTGCAAATATTTATGTACACTGCAGTTTAGTTCCAAACGTGTGTGTAGTGCTATAACTGTGGGTGTAGAGAATGAAAGGATTTGTGTTCATAGACAGTACATGTACACCAAATAGTGCCTGAATGAGCCAGCTGACCAGATCCAATTCCCTTCCAAACATTGCCATGCTTTAAAGGAAACATGCAGCTTATATTCAGCCCATGTCGTTTTCACGCAGACGTGTATTACAATGTGTTACAACAATACAAGATTTAAATACTCGTTTTCATTGGAAGTGAAAAGCAATGGAATACATAATGGTACATGTACGTAGTTTTACTAGTGTACATGTAGGCCTACAATGTATGCACTAGGGTCATGTATGTTGATGTTTCATCATTTTAAGCACTCTTTGTCGAAAGAGCATGGGAACAGTACAAAAATTAATCCTTCGCACTCAACCACTCACGGTTTTGAAGAAATACTGGCCACTACTGTTGTCAAAACAAGCTGTTTAACATGAAAACCAAGTACATGTACATGAGAAATTGTACATGAGAAAAAATAGAAAAGCAAATACACAGTTACATGTATACGGGCCCTCCTGTTTCAGAAATTTTCACGGGCATAAAATCCAAAATGTTGAAATTTCTCCCTTTTTATTGCGACAAGAAGGAAAGTCACATTGTATCATGTAAATAAAGATGTGCTTACATGTACGGGTACGTCCAAAATCCTATTACATGTACATGTACATGTACATGTTTCCTGTAAAGTATACAAAAGTCAAGTGTGTACATATAGCATACCAGCCAGATGTGTACACAGTAAACATAAAATACAACTGTTACATGTCTGGTCTGGAAAACAATTTCAACAAATATTTATTGTACAATACATGAATTTATACATGTAGGCCCCCCTACATGTACATGTATATTGTTTGTACTCATGAACTACAGTCAGGAATATTTTAAAAATACAGATCTGAACATCTAAATTGTTTGGAAAGGTGGGCGCAGCTTTAGAACTTAGTACATGCACTAGTACATGTAAGCCTAATAGAAAAATAAAACAACTATTGTATCATTGATTCACACATACATGTGAAGTTGAACACATACATGTACTCGTTCAATAGTTGTGGGGCAGAGAAACGTCCAAACAACTCGGTTTACATGTGAGTTGCCTTAAAACAGAAACTGTCCCCTTCACATGGTGAAAATTTGCCCGGTATACAGCACTGAACCCACACACCAGCCAACAGAACATTTTCCAATGTCATGATCACACCCTTTCACTTTTAATCAACCTCACACTCACAGTTCCAACTGTCAACTTTCCCAATTTCATTTTTATTGTTGCCACAGACAGACCCCATCTGCTGTGGACAAGCTAAGCAATGACCCAGGTCAACTCTGGTCAAATACTGACCTCATCAACAACCCTTCCAAGGGGTCATTTGCATTTTTTACATACCAAGTGACAAACCCTCTTCACCCTGGGGCCCTGGGAGTTGTCCAAGGGGGGTAAGCATCATGTCCACTCCAAACGAGGTCATTAAGTTCAGTCACACTGCAGTGGCTCAATTAGCTAGAAACAGCCAGCATTGCAGTTGTAAGTCACAGTAATTGTGACCAAATCGTGCCTACTCGTTGAGTCTCAGGGTAATATTTTTGGTAATTATGTTTTAGTTTGCAAGAGAAAGAGCAACTTGAGTTCTTTGTCTTAATAAATCATCCATTTTGGTACTGTAATGAAAANGATGATGATGTTGAGGGTTCCAAGTGATTTACATGTACATGGTTAAAGATTAGCTTAAGAGCCTTTCACTCAAAGTTACTATGGCAACTTGAGACTTACATGTCCATGTATTTTGTTTGACTAGGTCACAACACTTTAGTGAACATTGCCCCCCAGAAGCAAATTTGGAGGGAAATTTGTCTGACAGACTCAGTTGGGATTTCAGCATTTAAAATGTACATACCTGTATTATCACATAAAAAAACAATCCGTTTTCTTTTCGCATTGCATAAAATGCCCAACCACAAGGTTTATTCACACTTTAAATATAATCTGCTTTAATGTTCAGAAGGAAAACTGGGCAAATACACGTACATGTGCCAGTACATGCTACATGTACATGTCTACATCACTAACACCTTTCTTGAATTTGGAATGCAAATCACAAGGTTAACTTGTCCTATTTCTGTCAACTGAATTCTCAACATTTGTTCCTTTTTTTTCTAGTGAGTTAGAGAGTGGCAGTCATGTGAGAATAACAAACTGCTCAATAACGCTGCATAGCCGAGCAGTCACAGAGTGAAATCAGACGGAATGACCGTTGACCGCTAAATCATTCACCAGTTACAAAATCTTGCACGTTTCCATTCATTCGACCAAGCTGAGCATAACCCATAATCCCTCAGTCCAGTCTTCTCTGACCATACACAGCCCAGAGTGCAATAATCTCGGCTATGTAAGACTCTTGCCAGCCCCCGGGATAAGAGCGGGATAAGTCCTGTTATCCTAGCAGGATTAAACACAATACTATGAACCTTGAAGATATGGATGTACAGAAAAGATCTGACTTTTATTCAACTAGAGTGGTTCTTTTCCTCTCCTTTTTTTCTGATAAAGAACACTGACAGATACACAGTAGCAAAGATAATACATGTATTGTATCACTGCAGCTCACACTCAACTATCTTACACTCAACCAAAGTCATTCAAAACTCAACTTTTCTTGGCCCAAGAATCACAAAAATTCCCCAATACAACCAATGCAATTCCTCGAGAAGTCCAACAGAAAGACTCCAAAAAGTCCTCCAGTCACACTCACAGAACTCTCGAGAAAGTCCAAAAGTCGGCGCCAATGTTTACAATGCACTGTGGATTCTCACACACGGCATTTGTAGTAGCGTTTGTTTGCTGCTGCACCACGTAAAAAGAAATAGCATGCACAAGATCAAAGGTTAAACTAAACATTAACTGGATCCATTATAATTAGGGTATGACAGTACAGAGAGTGCTTGTACATGTAAAGTATGTAAATGCTCACATCTTGCAAAAAAAGGTTGCAGCCCTGGATACCGGTATGTACATGGACTATCAGTACAGTATTATAAAGTATGGTTCATGTACTACATGTAGTACCAATAAATGCCTAAATGTGAGTCCATACTGGTACCAATTTGTGCATAAATGCAAGTCCACACTAGTACCAATTTGTGCATAAATGCAAGTCCATACTAGTACCAATTAATACATAAACATAAGTCCACACTAGTACCAATTAATGCACAAATGAAAGTCCATACTAGTACCAATTAATGCATAAACGTGAGTCCATACTAGTACCAATTTATGCATAAATGGAAATCCACACTAGCACCAATTAATGCATAAATGCAATTTCGTACCAGTTGGTACAATTAATTAATAAATGTGAGTTTACATGTATATTGGTACTAATTATTACATAAATGTGAGTCCATACTAATACTAATTAATGCATAAATGTGAGTCCATTCTAAATAAAGGCAATTTTTAGACATACATGCACTCGTACTGCTTTCTTTCATACATGTACAAACTGTATTATGTACATTCATGTGCAACCAGTTTAACTTTAACTTATTCCAAACCAAAATGTTATTCACGGAACATTTTTTCGAGAGCTTTAAAATGTCTGCCATCAGATTTAAGCTGTTGTAATAGACACTGGTTACCGGCGGTTCAATTTGGTTTGACATTTATTGCACAATGTACATGTGTACCATATGTACAAGACCAGATACAAATGCACTTTACGCCACAGCATACCCGCGCAGGTGTACCACTATGTGCATATCGATAGGTGTAGACCCTTGGAAAAGTATACCAGTACGTACAGCATGTGTATGAGAAAAGCAGGCCCAACAATGTACATCAAACTTTTGTAAGTCTGTCAACATGTGTAGAGTACAGTGTATCTAACATTGTTAGGGGATATTAGTGTTTAAATCCCCAACAACTACACGGCCTTCAGTAAAGAAAATTTAATGACATCAACAAAATGTTAACAATGTGACTGTACCCTTCCACTACATGTATCGATGTGCGGAAGAACTTCATGTAATTGAGTGCACCAATCAAATCCAATCAAAACGTATGCACAGCCAACTGGCCACCTTGTACACGTGTAATGTCTACCTGTGACATTCCAAGCATGCCCCTGAAAACTGGTTGAGAGGAAAGAAAACCACCAAAGTGTGTGACTTTGTGGGAGATACTGCGTTGTTTGTGTAATCATTTGTACAGTGAATAAATGACAGAGCCCTGGAAGAGTGGAAAAGCACAATAACTGTCAGGAAACAAACCCAGAGGCGCTTCACCAGAACGAGCCTGGGAAGGAAAACCCGATGAATGCCAGTGTTGTGGTTGTCCATGATTGTCAACCTTTTCGTGGTCTTCTGTGGTTCATCTGTCTGACACTAAAGTACATTTACGTTTGAAATGATCAATGCAAGCATTGTGTATGTCCCACTCCATGCTCATGACAGCATACACTAAAGGCTCTTCCCACAATTCTTTGAGCAATGCTGATCAGGTACCAGTACATGTGCATTCAAAACAGTCAAAACCTGCAATGTGCACATTCAAACCTAGAAGTCCCAACCATCACACAATTACATCTACATGTACATGTAAATGTACCGTAAGGGCCTACGATGTATACATTTCAGTGCATGGGAGGTTCATGTACATGTACATGTACCACTAGTACATGTACATGTATGTTCAAACTTCACATAGCCAAGTTGGACGGTTTCAGACTTTCCGATTTCTTGTGATTGATTTTTCTCTCAATCTTCACACAAAACTTATTTCGATCCTCACCCCCTGGATCAACTCTGGGTCAATGAATAGTGCCATTAGTGGGGATCTAGTCAAAATCTTGGAATTTGCACGTAACATTTCAGCCAGAATTTCATTAAGAGTTATAATGTTCACAAGGCTTTTTCATGTTACCGTACATTGATCAGTAAAGTGTCTGAATAAAGCCCTGTTTAGGGAATATACTGGTACAGTATGGTACCTGGTAGGGTTTCCTACTTTCATGCTCATCAATTACATACATGTACGTACAATTTCTTGGCAATACTGTTGTGGTTTAAATTCAAGTTATTAATCAGCTTTCCACATTTTAGGCTTGGCTTCGCAGAATGGCTTTCTGTAGGTAAGCATTATTTTCAATAAAATTTAGCAACTGAACAATTGCAAGGGTACTGCCAACCCCATGCTATGACGGGAAAGGCCTTGCAGATGGAAATTACATGAACACCGCCATTTCAAATAAGCCCCATTTCCTCTATTCCTGTCCAAATAGTGACCTCTGAGACCTTCACAATGGTAAAGGTGGGCAAATCCCTTCCGTGCTATTCAAGGATAATGTGTTGCGTGCGTGCGAGGAGGGCATTTCGTGCAGTTCTTACAGTGAATGCCTCAGCGCCAATGGACTGGGTGACGAACCAAATAGCAATGCAGTGACCATTAGAGCTTATGTGGATTTGACAAATAATGTGTTGCAACAGGGACAAACCCTCAACTGGAACTACTCCCATGATGCAAATGTACATGTAAAATGTATTACATGTACATATACAGGTACATGTAATTTCCTTTCTGCACCAACATAAGTGTTCATAAGATATTGGAATGAATCTCACCATTAGAAACAAATATTCTCTAAAGTTCTGCATGCAAGCTTCATGCTCGATGAACTGCTGCAACTTCATTTTCAGTTCAAATGGGATACAAAATAATTGAGTCAATAAACTTACACTTTGCCTTCCAAATGAAAATTTATGTACTTGTACATGTACATTATGTAGGGCCTAAAGCTTATGAACTGAAAATCCATGTTCCTTTATTAACATTCATTATTACAAAATACCCAAACAAACAGTTTACATAGAAATGAAATACTTTATTCCCATGTCTAAAAATCAAGTCTTGAGATCACCCCAAGCTTCCAGCATTCAATAATGTTGATGATAACATACATACATGTACATGTACGTCATTTTGCCAAATCACCATTCACGAATGGTCATGCCTTTCTGTGAATAGTCAAGCCCCTGGGGCAGTCAACAGTGAGGTGAATAGCCAGGCCCCCTGGGGCAGTCAACAGTGAGGTGAATAGTCAGGCCCCAAGGGCAGTCAATGGTAAGGTGTAGTATTTTTAATCTTGCCGACCCCGCCAGCCATTCTGGATTTTTACTACCACACATCAGGAAATGAACAGGATATGGGCCAGTAAATCCAGCGAACGTGAAGGGGTCTTGCGCGTTGGTGATTTCTAAACTTAACTGGCCATTTGGACTTTTTATATGGACCACCACAAGGATCATTTTGAGAGTCCAATGATGACACACCTCTTGTGAATACTTAGATTTTATGCACATATTGAAACCCAAGCTTCTGCTTCTTGAAGTCTGAAAATTTATGACTCAAAGATATTTTCTGTTTATGATTCAAGTCCATGGGAATTTGGGGAAGGGCCAAGACCACAGTAAGCTTTGGAAACAATTTAAAGGGAAAAAAATGCCATATGAAAGGGGGAAATTTTTACAAAATTGCAGATACCGGTAAGTCCAATTGGAAATCACCAGAGAATTGATACATAAGTAAACTGTGTGATGATATGTACATGTACTGTATATTTACATTGTACATGTATACATGTACATGTACATGTGTTTGTGTATTGCTACCTGTACTTTCTGTTCACGACCCGTCCCTATCTCCTAAAGCCTACTTCAGGAACATCCGCATCGCGATGATTATTAAAACTGTGAGAAATTTGACAGGGTATTGTGTCAGTAAAACCAGCCTGGTAACAGTGGGCAAACACGACCTGACCGCTCAAGCAGCATGGCAGATGACTTACGCCACTGCGCCAAGATGTACATGTACATGTCAGACACATGCTGCCAATAACAAATGGAGATTCTGCTCCCCTCGCCTCCAAAAAATCTAGTAGGAAGGAACAGAAAACCCATGCAAAGGAATTAACAGGGAGTTGTAGTACATTGTTTCAGTTTCGGGGGGGGGGGAGGCATGGAAGAACAGGCCAATGGGAGCACAGCTTCACAATCATTCAAAGTCATAGTCTCAAACTACAGGAAACTGTCACATCCTAAGGGGACAAGAAGTACCAGTTGTTTGCTTCCACAGCACGCATCAAAGAAAATATGTCATGGTAAGACAGAAACAAAAACATGTTGGTACTGGGATATACATGTACCAGTCAGTTGCTTTCCCTTTAATTAAAATGCTTCCGAAGTGGCAAAAGTTGCTGTCCTGCTGGGCCATGAAGGTTTCCTAAATTACCACATACCGTTATAAAACCCAAAAAAATACAAATCAATCATTCCACTATCTTCCTGTTTTCTGTGGTACATGTACGTAGATGGTATTAAACCAACACTACCAAACTTATTGGTTTTACTCACCAGATGCACGAAATACTAAAGATTTGAAGGCAGCAATTTACTTTTCCTCTGAAGCCACAATAACCGGAACTTCTTCCGGCTGATTGGCTAGGTGCATTGATACGTGGAGGTGTGGGGGAAACTTGTCTTTACAAATTGTGCAGCATGCGTGGGATGGGTTTTGTAAGTCAGATGGCACAAAGTCAACTTCCTACATATAGAAAACCACTTCCATAGTTTGGGGGTTACAAATGCCTTTGTTCTTGAAGGACACGTCTGACCATAGGGACCACAAGCCAAGGGTTTATAAACATAGTCTAAATCTGTGGGTATTTTTGTAAAGTAGGGTATGTGGTATGTCCTTTTTCAAGTTCAGATCAACTGTAATTACTGAACAAATACTATACAACAAGATAAAAGCATGTCTGCTCCATGATAAATGTACATGTACATTGTACAAATGAATGTTTGAACAAATCAGTCTCTGCGCAACAAATTGGCAATCAGTTTAAATATGGCCTAGAGCGAGCGTCAATTCCATGTACATCTCCTGTATTTACTCTTATTTACATGTATAAGCATCGATTGCATTTCATCTTATTCTGGTGTAACATGTACATTGTAGATGAAATTGCCAAGTGAAATGCACAGATTCGAAAAATGCGCGCAGACATGGTACGCTTAATGAAAGGCACTTGCCTGTTATGTTACCGTTACACCCATACCTGTACACATGTACCGGTATGTTAGCCAAAATAAAAGGGTTTTGTACTGTACATGTACATTTAAACCTACAGTACATGTGTCATGAAACTTTCTGGAGAGACTGTACCCAGACTCATCTAAGATCTTTGCTCAGATAAACCCTGGTTCATCTTAGACTGGAACTGGGCAATTCGCCCTCCCCTCCTCCCCCATCCTGCATCATGTGTTGTAGAGTCTGTACTGTACATGTACGACTCAATACAAAAGCACAGATCAGAATATCACGTTCATATTGTCACCTAACAAAACATTTTGAATACTACCCTACCAGTAAGAACAAAACCACAGAAAAGCCCACGTACATGTACCGGCTGATACATGTACATGTACATGCACGACATGAGTGCGCATACCTACTGGTACACATACATACACCTGTACAATACATGTACGTTAAAAAACAAGTACGAGGTACATTTACATGTATGCCCAAGGCACATGTACATGTAGACCATACACACCTGAAAGTGCATGAAAATTCTGTGCATCACACTCACTCCAAACAACATTATGGATAATGTCTTTAATCCAATCAACATGCATCGGTATACATGTCAAAGAAAATGACTACATGCACGGGTATGTTCCGCATACAGGTAATGCGATAATGTCAGGGAATCATTTAGGCATGCACACATGAGTAAAGTACTGGGGGTACACTTAAGGATGGCATTTAAAACGTGTTGGATTCTGCTTCAAAAAAGACAAGCTACACAAATCAACCACTGAGCATGCTGGTACATACACGAACCTATGTATATATCAAAAGGAACATATACATGTATGTACCGGTACATACAGGTTTCTGCTTGAAATACATGTACATGTTCTGTACGTACACCGGCAACTTAACCAACAGGTGTAACTTCAAACTTTCTCGTCAATATACATGTATCACAGTTGCAATATTTGATTATACATGTTCCGGTACATGAAGCCAGCTGTTGGAGCAAAGGCACTATTGGCTTACACTGTACGTTACACTGTATGTACATGTACATGTACACTTTGTACACATGTACAAGTACATGTACATGAATGTAACGAGCTGCTCAACAATGACAGTATGCCACACTTGAAAGCTTGCACATGTACATGTACTCTAGTGTACATGTACTGTACATGTACTCTAGTGTACATGTACATGTGCACCCTGGTCTGGAATATTACACGTACTGGGTATGTACAGATACATGTACATGCATGACATGTACATGTACATGTAGGTCAGTGCAACTACATAGTGCCAGCAATGATAACACTGAGCTGCAGGATAATAGCAGGACCCTGAGGTATGCAAAGACGATTGCTTGGTTGTTATTCACTCAGGGTTAGTCAATGTACCCATCTAAATGTATGGTACATGTAAGCCCCACTGAGTCAATATACCAGTACATGTACCAGTCAGCATCAAAGCTTGTCCTCTTACCACACATGCATGGGTAAGAGCTAAATGTATTTAGCAAAGTACTACACTTGTTAAGATGCACCACAGGGCTGACATGTTTAACCCCATGTAGACTGTTTAAAAGTGTTGAGAACAAACTACATGTCAGGTACACGCTTTAACTGTAGTATGACAAATGACTTCAAATCGCAGATGAGTTGAAAAATAATTTGAATCCAAATATGTGTGGGGTATGACTCTGTTACACCCAAACTATCAGTACAGCTTTTAACTACACGTACATGTATGCTTAATAACACAACTCTTGTTGCTTCTGCATCCTGGTTGGCTAAAACACTGTCATGTGGGGTTTACAAATACAGGCTGGTGCATTAAATTTACCTGCGCGTAAACTAGACATGTGTCAAGACATTGAGTGTGCGTGATACCCGGAGTAGGGAGCCACTCAGGCAGTTTTTGACACCTACATGTACATGTAGCTTGCCCTCAAAGGTGTGATTGGTACACACTGTATATGAACTGGAATCGTCTGTGCCCCCTCCAGCCTATGAGTGACCAGAAGAGGGTCCTGTTTCCCTTGGTTACAGTCACTTAGGGCACATACCTACATGTAACATCAATCCATATGCTGGGCTGGGCAAACTATGGTACATATTACATGTACATGGTTACTATACCAGGCCTACATGTATTTGTCATTATAATTTAGCACTGACAACTCATGCTAGCAGCATCCAGTTTTTGTGTTAGTGACATGGATATAATTCCTGGTTGGCATGTTTTTGACAAATTCTGTCCATGTTGGCTGCCAAAACCTGTTGGAGGTTGAGTAATTTTGTACAGAAATTCACTATGTTCAGAACAGCCCAACAGCTGCAGTCAGCAGCAATACACCTGGGACAGATGCAACAGCTGGGGAACAGTACTATCAAAGATTGAGTTGTCTTACCAAGGGACTCCACAAGTTGGAGCATGACACCACCGATGTGGAGATCTCCTGTGACTCTAATCTGCTTCTCCAGCTCCAGGTTTGTCACATAAATGTTCAGCTCCCACGAGCCATCGGCATACTTGCCGTCCGGCAACTTGTACATGTGTGGATCCATCGTTGCACAGGTCAGCTAAACTTTACTTGTGGGACTGTCACTTTTCCAAGGAAGCACGAATACAATAATCCAGTTGATGTAACTGCGCTAATGAGTTGGGGCTCTCGCACGTTCACCTTGACAGGGCACCTGTCAGCTCTGGCTTTGAAGATTTCCAGAGACAGAATGGCTGGGCTGGCAACAGTAAAACCACTTTATGCGTTTAGCTTCAATCCTCTGATCTCAAACTTCCTGTGTGTGATGGGAGGTAAAAGAAAAGTGGAATTAAAACTTCACTTTGGGCCAGTGCTATTTTGGGGAACGAATCTGTCATTCCAGGAAGGATGTGAGTAGGGGAGGCAGGAAATGGAGGATTTTTTCCCCGCACTCTTTTCTTTTCACTGGAAATTATGCAAAATCCCCACTGAAAAAAAAAATTAAAAAATTCCCACAGGAAATGATGTCAAAAGTTAACCCAAACATCATTTTTACAAGTAAAAGATCTCCCCCACCCACCAGATTGAGAGTCAATAACAAGTGTTATTAAAGAGCGATTCATACTTCACAGAGAAATACAAGTGAAATTGAAGGCGTCTTGGACCCAAGACTAGTACAGTCCAGAATCCAAGTACTGGATCAATGCCTCATCCCATGGCGAAACATCAATCTAACTTGGGAGGATTAACTGTCATAGCTTAAACGTGGTTGAACACATGTCAGCATTGCCTAATGATGACATCAGTCAAAGGTGCAGTATGCTGATCATGATGGAAATGAGCATTTTTATCTCAACACACCCATGCAGCAATCCACCGTACAAAAAATACTATTGAAATATCAGATAATTAAAATCAATAACTTAATAGTTTCAATTTTTTTATTAGATTTTTTAAAAAGTTTTAAGGCCCTTAACTTAAGCGAAAGCCTTGGTGACTTTGATCTATCTACACATATTGGGCATCTCTTTATATTCTTGCCAAAAACATATAAACAATACAGCAAGTACTGGTGGCTATAAAACCCATCAGCCAATCACCCTTTCAAATTCGCACTCCGGACAGCAGATCATTTTGAAAAGAGGAAACAAACTGCATAGATTTCCGAGAGTACAAAATTACCCGGTCACGCAGATCGACCAATTGCACCCTAACCCTAGAATTCTGGGATTCCTTGTCCGCTGTGCTCCCACTATAGCACCCTTTACACACAGCCTGAGAATCGAAGGTTAAAAAAAAAACATGAAAGCAACACACAATATCTCAGAACAGGGAAGTGACCAGTGACTCCATCAAGGTGATGCTGACGATTTTTCTCAAGGCCTCAAAAATGTCAACAAAGATATTCATTACCTACTTGAACGTTCTAATGATATTCTGAAAAGAAAGTCCAATAGTTCATCCTAATAGCGGGAGTGTAGCCACCAAACCCCAAACAATCATACCACAACTGGTAAAGTGAAAGTATATATAATAGCCACCAACGATAATGCGTGCACACATTTACGGCACGGTGCATGCACAGTAACGCATGGCGCGTTTCATCATCATAGGTCTTGAAGTTGCAACCCTCTCTCATACGTGAGTTCACCCTAATTTTCCACTAAAGGCAGCCTTAAACGACTGAACACTCACCTGTCTTTGGACAGAACACATTGGTACAAAGCACTCAATGGAGGTACATGTATGTCCCTCGATCTTTCTTTCTCACACCGTGAAATAACCATCCACAATTGCCCAACATTACGGAAGTCCGCGAAGGCAAAGTAAAGTTAAACGCCAACTGCTGGCTAGGCGTTGTGCGTGTACATTCCACGCTCATTCCCTTGTAAATATAAAAAAACGTGTAGTTCGTGCATGACATGTGACGCACCCGGTGCAATCGTCGATTACCCAGGGGTACCAGGTGAGCAAAACCTCCATGGCAAAACGAACTGGAGTGCGGACTTTGCTGTCGATGCAGTATGATCTTTTCTCTTTTCGAAAACATAACTTATGTGGCTAAATACTACGATGCATATGATGATGCAAAAATTCTGTCTTTAAATTATTTTCCACAACTGAATGAACAATCTCAACCTTTGCAAATGTATGAAGCTTAATTTGTTGTCTCCTGAATTTGCCTTGAATTTTGCGAAAAATTAAAACCCCGGTTGAAAACGAGTGGAAAGAAAAGAAATATGGAAAGGCTGTGTAGCATTGCACCGTGATCAGAATATTATTGACAAGAATAAAAATAGAGTCGCCAATGGGGGGGGGGCTGTCTTTGTGCTTAAGAGGGCGCCCTATCACTTTTCATGTTTCAGTAAACTTCGCGAAATCGCTGAAGGAAAGTTGACTGGAATCCAGTAACTTTCAGCATCTCTAGATGATATATCTCTCGTCTGGGTTTTGTTTGTATTATTTTTTTAATACATTTTATAGTTGCTTTTCAAGGGGATCATGGTTTAATCCATTACACAATGCTTGTGGGCAGCCTTAGTCAAGGTTTAACAAAATTTAATGTGACAACTCATGAAGTTCACTCTTAAAAATTCAGTACCTCATTTGTGTATCCCAAATTGCTGGTATATTGCAATGTTTACTTTTTATAAAGCCTTCTTCAATTATTCTGGGCTGGATTGTTAAATAAAAAACATAAATGGTATCTAGGCATGGGGTGATTTTAACCTTATATGTACGAGGCTGGCAACTCAAGACTCACACCGTTTAGGTTATTCTCCTGCCGTCATGGGATATCTCAGGAAAATAAATGTGGCCCACATCCAATTTTATAGCCCCAGGTAATGATAATATTTAGCTCAAAATGGTCTGAAGTGGTCAGAAATCACCTCAGATTGAACCACCGTACATCTTAAATCCAAATAATGTGGGAGGGGAGTCCTTTAGCGGGCCCTGAGCCACATGCAATCACGGCTTTGCATTGGCATACTCAGGTCCACTGCCAAGTCTCAATATCATCATGCTTGAAGTTGGCAGTCTAGCCCATCCTCACTCCCAAATCCTTAAAGTGCTTACATATACACTGGCCCTTCCCACTGTGTGCCCTTGCAGAAAAAATTGACTCCTGTGCCGTGTCAAGATCACGGAAGACCATCACCACAAGAACACCTCCAATGCTCTTAAGCGCCCCCCCTTCAAGTTTTAGTCCAGTTAATGCAGACAATGGATGGGTGGGGAGCACTGTTTGGGGGGGGGAGTTCAGAAAGGGGAAACATAACTCGTCAGCAACAAACTGATGAACTATTGTCTAGGGAAAAGGGCATGGTTTTGAACTTTTTCAAATACCTTGGTAATTCTTATTCTCATTTCTTTTCGTATCAAATTTTCCTCTTTTTTGCTTAGCACACATTCTCTACGCTAAGCAACATTTATGTGCTCTGTGGAATTGGCCCCTTAAAGGGTCCATGCAATGACTTTTTCCTAGACACACTTTGCATCTTTATACTGGTACTCTTCTTCAGTAAATTGAAAAGTGCATGTCCAAGCTTTTCAGGACAACTGAGGGCGCTGTTGCTTTGGGGGAAGAAACTGTTCAGTTTACATTTTTTTTCACTTTCAAATTTCAACCCCCAAATTTCTGATTTGAAAACATTTTTGAAAAAAAAGTTGCTCACAGGCTTATTAACTGCCAAACAGTTATGCAACAATAAATAAAAAAAAAGGAATTCAGAAAAAAACAGAATATAAAGATTCCAGCACAATTCAGTGCAACATTGAGGCTCAGCGCCTGGGATGACATCACAATGTTACTCATGAATATGGAAATTGGTATTTTCATAAAAGCAAAAGAGGCTCCAAATACCTTTTAAAAGCGGGGGTGGGGACTTAGATCAATGAAAACACAAAGGAGGATATTTCTGGATTCTGCATGGACCCTACAAATACTTTAAAAAACACTGTAGTCACCTTCCCAAATTTTCCTTCAATACTTCAACTGAGAAATTAACTTTGGTTGATGAAACTAGGGCAAACAGATCCTTCACTTTCAAACAAAACATACTTACAGGTGTATTGAAAGAAAAGGCTAATATTTCATACTTCATATCAAGTACATGTATGTACACTTTATACAATCAAAGGAATGTGTTATGCTTCAAAATAAAAAAAAGAGAAAGCATGACTTGAAAGAAATCTTGCTTGATTTCTAGGAAACACCGATTCTTGCCAAATGAAAAAAAGAAGAAGCATGATCCAAATGATTTAACAGTCAAAATCTTTGATGAAATTTGCGTCATGATTCACAACACAGACAGCTAAGGTTAGCACACACCAGTATAGTTAACCTTTATATTCATTTTAACAAAAAGACCTTTTTCGAATTGCTAATGCTATCAACGTTACAAGCAACTTGGGCTGCAATTGTACAAAGATACAAGGACATGCACATGAGGAAATTAATATTGTTTTGAACACTTTTGACCAAATACTTCAGTGCCAATTCTCACAAAAGAGCTAGGGTTAAAGTCTGTTTATACATGTAAATAAATAACAAGTACTTCATCTGAGAAATGCATGATTTTGTAACGTGATTTCAACAGCAAATCTTGATAAAAGCAAACATTCACCATGCACGGCACGATAGTAAGGACTAGTATTTCTTTCTTCCACAAAAGATTCTTCCAACAACTTCATAACGGTAGGCAAATCGATGCAGAGAGCCGTTCTACCCCCTCCCCCAAATGTGAGCAAACTACTGCTTTGAAATGTTTTCTTGAATCAAACATTGGCAAGATTTCGTAAATTACGCAATTAAACAAAGACCAGAAATAAAAAAAGGAAATGATTACTTCCAGTTTTGTTGACATTTCAGTTTCCCTATAACTGTACAAAGTGATCAAACATGTATGTACAAATATACAGTGGCAATTTCAACATGCTCAAGCATGTATCTGAAGTGTACAGTAATGTTGTAGAAAATCAAGAGGTAATTACACATGCATACATGTACAGTACATGAAACAGGAGAGGGTGAAAGGCCTCAGTTTGTATTCATTTTAACTACTTTCTCCTAATATGAGTAGTACAAAAGTTACATTCTGTTGATTTATACAAGATTCACCCTTGCAATGCACAAAAATGTCCATTCTATACGGAGGCAAACAGTCGCAGTTTCATGAATATTTAAGTTTGAAGAGGAAAATACAGGTTTAAAAATCCAGTTTTTTTGTTTTGTTTTGTTTTGTTTTGTTTTTGAAAAACAGAATATGGCACAGAAACACACAATGTCAGTGAATGAAATATGTTGACAAATAACCCACATGTTCATGTAATGTATGTACCAAAAACGTTGCCATTGGTGTCAAAGTTTGGAATAGTGCATCAAACTGGCTTGGACTGCCAGGGTTAAAATGAAGACTTGATGAAATTTTAATGCCAAAAAAAAACTTCTGACCTTGAACTTAATGCCTGCATTGGAGAATGCCCCAACGACATTTTGAAGAAACTGTACAAGAGTACGTTTTTGTTAGCTCGCAGTTTAAATACTTGTAACAGTAACTCAGCATATGAATTTTGTTATAAGCATGCAATATTCGATGGTACACACTACCAGTACTTTGACAAAAGAAAAAACTTTACTGCACCAAAAAAAAAAGACCGCCCCAAAAAACCCACAATTGGATTTTACATACCCCGTTATCCATTTTGATCACAATTTCCATTAAAGTTATGAACTTGGCTGTCATTTTCTATCGGTAACTCCACGCTGTGACTATACGGTATTGAGACCGAGTCATTGACGTTATTCTCCAAGGTAAAATTATTCAAACCCTGATCAACCTCCATCCCATCTGTGCCATCGTTTGTAAGTGACAGCGTTGCTGGATCAAAGTCCTGAAGTGTTGTTAGGTCCTCCAAGTTTGGTGGATTCAAGTCCTCGATATTGATGTTCTGTTCCACGAGCAAGTGTGCTAGGTTTTCCTCTTCCAAAAGTTGCTGCAATAACTTTTCCTCTGGGTTCAAATAAGGAATAGTCCCTTCGGAGCCCGAGGTACCTTGACCAAAAGCTTGTGCGGGTGTGTTCTGTCCAAAGTCCGAAGTGGAAGCCATGTTGGTTAGGTCAGAGTTGGACTGCAGCTGGTATGCAAGCACTTGGTCGCTTATTTCTACTGTAACACCCTGGGTAGCGTCCACTGTAATGCCTTGGAAGGGCAGCACTGTGCCACAATTGGCCACCGAGTCCTGCGGCAGCGTTAAGGGCGCCCCCGTGGTGGCAGTGGCGGGTGTGCCTCGCTGGATCACCGTGCCAGAGGACAAGTTGGAGCTGTCACTGTAACTGAAGGTGGAGGAGTCCTTAGAGAACTTGGCGATTTTTGGGTTGCCTGAGGCTGCAGTGCGGACAGCGCGAGCAAATACTCTTGGCAGCTGTTCAACCTCCAAATCTGTGTTTAAAACTGAACCGAAATAAGGCTGAGTAAGTGTAAATGACTGAATATACCTTCCATCAAGTTCATGTATTTGAATAGTAAGTTTATCAAATTCCCACAAAAGCTGAACAAAATATGTATGTTTTGACAAAAAGGAAAACCTAAAGGAAAGTAGCCGTAATTTCTAGCCTTATTGTTATGCAGATGTGCATTCAGCTGTCTTTAAGTTTACATGTACTTGTGATAGTAGTTGAAATATGCTCTCAGACTGCTCTTTTGTAACCAAATAATTGAACCGTTCCCTTTATCACTCCCTGCACTTCCACCTCCGAAAATTCGATTCTGAAAATGACACTCAAATATTTGAAAAATCAATCCACTTCTGAATATTTGATTTTGAAAATAATATTCAAATATTTGAAAATCAAATCAAATATCTAAATATCGGAATGATTAGCACAACTTTCAACCAAGAAGACAGTCAGCAACTTTCCATAAGTACTGTGAGTCAGTGTTGGCAATGTAAGTCCCAAAAAGCATTGCTTATCAGCGACAGCATCCCATCAATTTTTCACACATGTACATGTAGATCATGTCATCATTGGGTATAACATGCAGTTCTTGGGCTTGATTTCAAGTAAAGCTCTTCAAATCCACAAACAGGATAAAGAACAGGATGCTGATAATCAACCATTAATATTTTTTGCAAGAACTGAAGAAATCAACAAATAAACAAACAAGCTGGGTTCGAAACCTACATCCTGTAGTTATTATATGGCAACTCATTCTACTGAGATACTGGGGTAACTCGACCACAGCAGATTCAACAATGTTTTGTAACTGCACTCATCATGTAAAGTGGACTGCACTGTAAAACGTACAACGCATATGCATCAACATGTTGGGATGATGTTGCTACATGGCAGTAGAAAAGCAATAACTTGGCAAGTCCTTTAGAATCCACACCTAACAATGATAGAATGAAGGCTGGAGTTAAACTCAGGCTCCAGCCCAAACTCAAGCAACTTTATAGGGAATTTTGCCCTCAATATCTTGGAATTCTCAGCATTCTTGCCAGGAAAATTCCCACGTCTTCTCAAATCCCCCTCCATGCATATCCTCAGCACCTAAACTTTCAGGATGTATGAAGTACCATGTAAAACAAATCCAACGATGGCAAACAGTGTTTCTCTGATTGAAACACAAAGTAAACAAAAAGAACAGAAAAGGAAAGGTGCAATTTACCCTGTCTATGTGATTGCTTTGAACTTTGTTCAAGCTTGTTACGTAAAATCTGTCTCACGTCTTGATCTGCTGATGCACGTGCAATGTTAGGAGGCCCTAATTGCTGAAGATGTAGCTGTTGTTGATGTACATGTAGTTGTTGATGAATCACGCTTCCACTAGGCTGAGTTGGGTCAAACGGTTCCTCTGTTTGTCAGACAAAATGAGCAATCATTTGATTTCTCCCCTATTGTCCTTAGAGCCTGAACACTACCCAAAGCTTTGGGGACATCTTAGCTCATACTCCTGTGCATGCTATCAAACTAATGCAGCTTTTAGTTTTAGACTCAGTCAATCCAAGGCCTATTTAAAGTGCACCTGCACCGGCAAAAAAGAGACAGGCTGGTGGGAAGTTTTTCAACTGGGCTTGTGCAAGTGCCCAACAGACATGCAAAAACTGTACATGCACATTCTACCCACAGATGCTAGCAGAAATTGCTCATGCATGCTCAGTGCATTCCATTTCAAACACACATCAACATCCTTGCCGTGCAAAAAACATGCCATCTCTTGTTCCTGCTCAGAGAGGAAAGCAGCCATACGCACAAAACATGCCACCAAAGTTTTTATATAATATACACAGAGAGAAGTATACTGTGCTGTGCAAACTGTCAGCATTCCATCTTTTTTTAAAGTTCAAGATAAATTTCGAACGGAGTTCTTCATGGGTGTAACAATGAGTTTATTTCAGGGGCTTTCAAATGAATCTTTGCTTGGTTGGTCAAAGGTCACTTTTACAATTAAGTAGGATACCATAAATGCTGACCCTTGACAGTATTTTGTTAAGATCTGTACATTACTTTTTACTTTAATGTCATGTTTCATATACTCAGAGGCAATGCCACGTTGCAACATTTGCGATGATAACTGTTCGTGGCTAATGGCTGCGTCAGTGTACCACATGCTATATTAACCGTTACTCAGCCCCCCTGCTTGTGAATGTAACCGATTGGAATCACTCCACTACAAGGGCACTGGTACACATCACTACCGTGTATAGGCATTGCAAGAACATGTAAACATACTCTCCATGACACTGGCACTGAAAATCCTTGTGGGTTTTACATGGCCTGTGGTGCAAAGTGGTTAGTTGGTAAAGTGGCAGGGCTTGGTTGTGTCCTATCCAGACATGTGGGTGGAATGGCACAACGGGGCAGAATTGACCTCACCTTATCGTCCTTTCAGCCTTTCTCTCTGAGAAGGACTCACAGAAACAAAAATAGCAACTACATTGATCAGTACTTACGTTTGACAGAAGATGGCTCTTTGAAAAATCTATGGAAATGTGGGGCTTTTTTCCGCCTCTTTGCTTCCACACCATCAGCATCTGGAAAAAGTTACAGGAAATATTTAAAACGCTAAACAGATTATGATCTGTGGTTCATGTCTAATATTTCCACCGATGACAGCAATGACTTCCTGCTGTGAAAATGACCCTTTTTAAACCAAATTACTAGTTCACGACAGTCTGACTTTCTGCCTATAGCCCATACTTTTTAGCAGAAGATTCAAGGGAGTCGGGTTGGTGCAACTGTACTTTCCCACTGGATCAGATCCCACCTGGGCTAACGTGCAGATAGGGTCTTTCATTCCCAACCTGATTCTGTGGGTTTTTCATGGAAAATACCCGAAACTTTCTTTGTAGCCTCCTCTATCTAGGTTATTTAAGGCGCCAAGCTACAGTACCTGTATACATACTGTATGGGGAACCCATGGTTTCATTACCGGCCAAGACGTCAAATGAAATGCATACAAATGCTGAAGTGTTTCGAACAGTGAAACGGGACAAGGACTGATGCGTTAGGGCACCCTTTTCTCATTCTATGGTTCTCACATCTTTTTCAACTTGAGGGAGGGTCTGTCAATTGAAAACTAAAAAAGGTTCCAAAAAACCCCAACCTGTTCTCCTCCCATACAGATAACTGACTAAACCAAGGAGCGTGCACAATACGTGTCTATACTTGTCCCTTGTTTTAATATTGTGCCCCATGAGTGTTTTTCCTTCTAGTTGGGAACTAAAAGATCTACTAGTATTCTTTGATTACGCAATAAAATACTTGAATTTTTAAGAACTCAAGAACAATTTATAGAGCTACAGCTAATAAGCGTGACCACGGTGGAGGCCGCCATGATGACAAAACTGCACAGCAGAAATAGATTTATCTTAGTCTCACTGTTACGGCATACTCTTAAACAAGAATGTAGGGTGGTGTGGGAGGTTCCGAGCTTTGCTGTGCTTTCAATGTCCACATTTGTCACAAAATAATTGATTTCATGAGAAAACATGTGGATTTTTTAGTGTGTGATTTTTTAGTGTGATAGACATGTAATAAGTGGGATTATGGTTTTACCCATATCGATAGGAAGAAAATATAACACTTGACTTGAACAAATCAAATGTGAAGGAATGCCGCGGCTACCATGCTGCTGTCAATATCGCAACTCAGCTTGTTCGAGTCAGTGTCCAGAGTGCAGTGTATGATAATCAGTGCACAGCACATGTACACAACACTCCGTTAATGCTGTACACTGCATTGGGTGTGGTACGGTACACACATGTACCGCTCGTTGTGATGTAGGCTTGATGCTGTACCGTGGATTTCGGCTGTCGCTACTTTGATGTTTATGGACTAAATGGTATGGCTCAAGTCCATTTTCAGTGCTATATTTGTACAGGTACTCTTTTTGGCAGGATCTTCATAGCAGGGTCAATAGTGAAAAAGGCTTTTTTTTTCTTAGTTTGGAAGCCAAAATACGGACGGTCAGAAATGAGAACCATGGAATTAAAAACGCGTGCCCTTAAGACTGTGTTTGGACTGGGACTTAAAAAGTTACTGTGACCACTGACACTTTGGACCACTCCAGAACTTTTCTTCAGTAAAAACTTGAAACGGTTTTAATTCAACACGTTTTGACTAATCAACACCCACAAACTCCATGCAAGTTTTACAGAAAAGATTCATACCTTTCAACCCAGATATCTTTCTGGGCGTAGTGTCAAATGTACCCCGTAGAAGCAGATATGGACCATTTCAGGAAGCAAAATTAGAGGCTAGTATACAGTGATGGCACCTTGCTTATGTGCAGCTGGTATGCACATTACATGTACGTGCCTCTTTCAGGATTAGGGCGTTTTGATCTGCCCAGAATAAGGTGACAACGTCGATGCGCCGTCTCCTTGGATTAGAATATACATGTACCCATGAACTCCAGATATCTTGTTGAATCTAACAGATTTCCGTTGATCATATCAACACAAAATCAGAACTTGCCTACACTTGGTTACACTCTTAGTAGGGCCAGTGGCGTGACTAAGGGGGAAGCCTCTGCACCCCTCCCCCTCCAAAATTTGAGAAGGAAAACTCTGCTGACAGTCATTGTTTTGGCTGTCTGCACAATGTACACCTGTTTCACCACTGGGCAGGGTTTAGCGCTGCATACCTATATCAATAGGTCTGTAGATAAATTCCAAGGGATCACTGGTCTCTTTGTCGCTTTTTCTCCTCAGCTTGAATTGGACGGTGATCGGTTGCTGGATGTTTTGATCTTCATAAGGCGGCGTCTTGCACACTATTGCTACCTGACATTGGAAAAAGACGGGAAGAGAATTCACAGGGTCAGGGTCAAAGCTCAAACCTTCCAGAGATAAAGCTGGCAAGTTTGTAAATAGACCTTTATCGTGATGCTGTCATATTTGTCTTGTTCCCTTTAGACCCATCAGCATTGGTAATATTCCACAGATTGATAAATGGGAACAGACTATTTTTCCTTCCAGCCTTAGTTTGGTTACATTGCTTTGAATGGTAGAAAAACCAGACGGCTGCCCAATGGAAGACGTTTATAAGAGACAAAGTTTTGCTAAGTGCAACATCTTTGCAGCCAGCTTTATAAGGCAGTGCTCAGGCAACTTATTCTTTGAAGAAAATTTGTGAAAATGTGCCATTTTTATGATAACGGTGACAACTAGCTGAATCCTGCTTCTTAATACACTGGCCAATACGATTTATCCTTGAACTTTAGCATCCAGCTGAAGTTAGTGGGCTTTTAGATGAAATAATGGTTGGAATAGACAGAGAGCAACAGAATCAACGGCTATCAACAGGGAGCCTTATAGACCCTATTCATGTGGAAGCCATTTTTTATCTTATCCCCCAAATCTGTTGTATGTATTGCAAACTGTCGATTAGGATGTCACCAGACTGTTTTATACTTCCGTGCGTTCCAAGCCTCCCTTTCAATAATTTTTGGAATCTGGCAACATAAAATTCTCTATGTTCAATCATGAATTTGAAATTATTCATCGGGGTAGACAGGTGCAAATTGGTCATGAAATTTGATTTTATTGCTTCATTTGTACTCTCAACATTAAAAAATGAAGAGTTAACCTCGCTTTCAAATTCAATATGGCCAGCCCCGTAAATAAAGTCTATTTTCAACAACTGCTGACCTCCCTTAAGGTACATGTAGCTCACACCATGCATGTACTGTTTATGAATAAACCTTTTCAACATTCTCAACGCATCATGGAATCGAATGACAAAGAAGCAATGTATCTTATGAATGAACCTATGGGAAAGTGAACCAGTCCAACCATACAGCAGCATTTGTTCTCAGAATATTTCTTGGGCAACTGCTCAAGGATTAGTTTCAAGTAAAAAAAAAAGAAGATTTTCCAAAAGCTTACAATTGTAAGAAAGAAAAATAATCGTCCTTGAATGTCTTTTTTAAAACAGCATCAGTCACTATAAGCTGAGAAATGAAAATGATTGGTCCATGCAAGATGAACAAGTTTCGAATCCTTATTCTGATTGGCCAATGCTAGCTCACCAATATTTATGATAAAGGCTCAAGACAGCAACAGGCATTCTTTGAAGGAATTCCCTATATTTTCTGTTTCTGGTAAGCTTCAAAATTTCACTTTTGTAAATATGCCATTCAACATGTTCAATGCAACACTGAGTAAGAACTGGGTGGGTTGATTTTGAGTAAACAAAACGGAAACTAATTAATGCTTCGCAGGTGCACTTCTTCCACAAGATTGTACATATAATGCCTTGCTTGTTCTAATGCTGACAAGCTCTGGCTGACATGGAT
>NW_019091514.1:0-101986 GCF_001949145.1 Acanthaster planci | reverse complement strand
CAAGGTCATGGGTGGCAAAGGGTTCTTGGAATAGCAAAGTCACCGGTCAGCCTCTCACGCACTTGGCCCAATTTCATGGCGCTGCTTACCGTAAGCAATTTCACGGCTTAGCGAGGAATTTTGGCTTGTGGGCATGTGTACATCCCGTAACTGAGGATTCTGTGCTTAAAGGGTTAGCACAGAATTTTTCTGCTTGTGCAGTCAGTGCAGAATGGAGATCGTAAGCGCGGAATTCTGCGGTAAGCAGCGCCATGAAATTGGGCTCTGACCAAATCAGATTATGTTATCCAACCTTGACAGTCGGGTATGTCTTGCGGTCGCTGTTCGACTTGACCCCCAGCAAACTACCGGCTGACCGTCCCTCGCACTCATAGCGGAATCGCAGATCTTTCTGTTTGGGCTGCTCGGTAATCTCCAGAACTGGCTCAGTAGAGAAGTCGTTACTCCCCGTGATCAAAATCGAGTCTATTTTCACCAAGAAAAATAATGTACATCCATTTGTTGATGATCTGGTTTTTAGTTCCCTTCTATGCATGCTTACATGTATTCGTAAAACACTTCCATTCTTTTCTTTCCCACTATGTGAGGAAGAAAACAATTCTGCTTCCTCTAACTTTCCCCTCTGGCTAAGAAACTCATGTTACATGAAAAACCGACAAGTAAAAACTACATGTTTTGATGTTACCCACTAAATACAAGCAAAATAAAAATCTTATTCATAAAATACCCTCCAAAAATGAAACAAAATGACTGTGACTGTTTCAAATACAATTCAACTCATAACAGAAAAAAAGCATGTTATACACCTAAACTTTACTCAATGTTTTCAAACTTTGAAAACTACATTACATGTACATGTACATGTACATCCATGCAACGGCAATGGCAATTCCTCCAACATGTCAAAGAGCAAAAACAAACAACAGCTCAAATTCATGGTAACTTCTCATGTTCCTGACCAACTGTGATTTCAACAACTCAGGAAACGAAGGCAATTGTACATGTACGTGAATGAACTTTAAAGGCATAATTAATGCACGCTGTTTCCTTTCTTTAAAGAACCCTTTCTTTTTAAAGCACCTGACTGACCCAGGTGGGGGGGGGGGGAAACAAGCGTACGCTGTTCCAGGAATTCTACCAGCTACCGAACCTGTGCGACTATTCAACCATGCATACCTGTACATGTACCAGGTATGTGTACCTCAAAGTAATCCACAGAACTTCATTCCCATTGTATGTGCATACACACGCACACTGTACATGTACATGTCCGTGTACTCTCAATGTTACAAATGAACCCTGCTGACTTACAATTTACCCCTTATCAAGCTCTTTTAAGGGAGGAAATGATTATGTTTTCAAAAAGTGCTTGGGAAAGGAAACCAACGTGAAACTAAACCCTCAACAGTCCACAAGATAAGATCTGCATGTACAGTACGTGTAAACTCAGTCAAGTCATGAGTGGAAGATGTCCATGCTTTCTGAATTTGGCCGAGTTGAAAGGTCACAACACTGTTGGTACGTGTAAAATTAATACGCAAGACATGAACATGCTCTGCAATCATTGATATGTGCATGTATACAAAAGAAATTTTGATTTTTTTTTTCTTTTCAGGCTGTATTCAAGGTCAAATGCAAACCATGATCTAAATCACATCATCTGGACCAACAAGAGGTGTGCTAGTCTAGAGTTTATGGGAGGCTTGGTACACTAACGGCAACATGAAAGAAATGATACTACATGTACATACATGTACATGTAGTACTCCTGGATTTGTACGAACAATGCCTTAGCCCCAGCTTTGCAACATACATGTACATGTACTGTACATGTACTGTCAACCTACATGTGCATGTGTACAAGGACCACATCAGACAATGACATTGAAAGTCCAGAGTTCAAGGTATTTCACAGAAACATAAATTTGGCACAAAAGAAAGCTTAGAGTAAATCATTCACACTACTGTATTATCATTATCCCTAACAGTCCTCAATCCTTCACCTGTTGGAGGACTGGGGACTGTTAGGGTTATTGAATACTGATTCACATAAGAATGAATATTTGCTTTGGAATAATATTTACATGTGGATACTTGCATGTACAAAGTACATGTGCCTGTACTGTACATGATTTATTGACAATGGTGGTTTACATGTATGTTGCCGAGTCAATTTACCACACTTCTACACAAAGGTGCAGGTCCTATACATACCCATGCAAGATAGCATTTTTTATTTGACTTTGCAAATCTTCCACTAATGCATAAAACACAGAACCACCAATGACTTACAGAAGCTTCACACTGGAATGATTAGGGCTACATTCACGTACCGGTATACAATTGGGTAGCAGCTAGTAGACAAAAATGCACCTG
Organism: Acanthaster planci; assembly: GCF_001949145.1. The sequence continues at coordinate 99,610 of NW_019091514.1, read as the reverse complement.
TTATGCTACAGATTCAGCTGCATGTACCCAGTACATGTACCTGAAGAAGTTCATACACAGCGTGAAGCTTATGACAATGGGAACAAAGCCCACGGGCTAATTTCAGTGCAACTGACCAAAAATTTGAATTTTCACGATACTGAAAAATAAAGATTCTCTTAAACGTAGGAACAAAACTGTAAAGTACATGTATTGTACAGGCTACAAAATGGAATACACGTCTCTGAGGCTTACCGGTACATGTATTATGAGCCAGTTACACCAATACACATACATGTATTATGTATGTTGAATACATTCTGATCTAACCAATGCTTCATGTATGAGTTGAACTTTGACTTTTCAGGGAACAATGAAAGAAATTCCTAACTTACATGTACACCTGACAGTTACTGTACAATAACTTTGACGTAAATGGTTGAAGATAATTTTGGGTTGGCATTGAATTATTTGGTTTGAGTTGTTGGAAGTACCAAAGAAGGGGGGTCAAAAGAAGGAAAACTATGACGAGGCCTGGGACAAGATATTTCCGCCCTTTACTTGGCTTTTCATGTTTAGTTGGTATAATGAGGTTGGTAGGTAGCAATAGCCACAGTGCACAATGATTGTTTGATAAGTGCAGGTTTAACAGGATCCTGTCCCCCCCCCTTCCCTGGAAACTCAGCCAATCCCACTACCTATCGGTACCACTAGTAAGAAAGGAGCCTTTTAAAGAGAAATGACCCTGTTCAGAACCGGGCCAAAGTACATATGTATTATATCAGCTGATCAAGAACACATCTTAGTGAGCGTTAGTCCTTAAGTACTTTACATGTAAAATATACTTCAAGGCTACAAAGTTGGGCAGTAAATGCATGTACAACAGCCTCTCAAAATTGACCTTTTCAAATAGGAAAGATCCCGAAACAACAAATCCCCTCTGCCTTCAAACCCAGAACACCACAACACTAATCCTTTTCCTTACCCACAACGCTACATGTACGTAAGCCAGCTCCAATGATCTGTTCTTCCTTCTTTTGTCCCCACGACCCCACATAATGATGCTGAAGTGGTTACCTAATGCAGTTAATACCGTAAATCTGCCCCGTTCCTGACAGGTGCATTTTAAAAGCTTTGTTTGTTAACTACGTCGGGTAGTCAGATCGGGTGAAAAACTTACCCAGAAAGTTCATGTCGAGACCTCCTTTGGTACTGGTGCTAGGCTTGCTAGATTCAGAGCTGGGAGCAGCTGCCCTCAGTAAGCCGGGCTCTATGTGTTCTAAACTTAAACTAGCACCTGAGCTCCCAGTGCTCTGCATAGATTCGTCTTCTTGTAATTGAGCTGAGGAGAAACAGAATTTACATAAAGATTACTTTAACCTACATGTACATGTACAGGTACATACAGATACGGTAGTGTACGAGTCAAAGCGACCGTCCAGGAGATTGATTGGGCAAATATAAACGTAAGTTGGGCCAGCATTCACTTTGAAATTAACCACTTTAAGCCAGATGGCATGCTGCTACTGTACACAGGGATTTCTGTGTCTAACATGAAGGATGTTTGAATCCATTCATGCAAATTTCTGTGATGAGTATACTTGTACTTGTTCCCATATGTGAGTGATTCCCACTGAGTCTGTACACACACAGAGGCTCAAACGAGTCATGGAGGTTGAGCATGTGCAAAGAGCCTTTAAGCCACTGTGGACCATGGATGGGTGTTGTCGTAATTATCGCTCAGCAACGTTGTCCCAGATTTCCCAAAAAAAGAACAGTCCAGAAGGTGAAGTTGAACAAATCATAGGCAAATGACCACCCAAGGTCAGCACTCAGCATTTGTAAAGTCCAACTTTGTAAGGGACTGTGGTTATTGTATCTTGTCAGTGGTAGTTTGTAATGTTATAGTAATAATTGACTCTAAAAGAGAGAAAAACTGAATCTCTGTCTACCGTTACTTGCATGATTAAATACAAGTGTTGAATTAAACCTGTTGAGTAAAACACAAGTATTGTCTCTCTGAAGTACAAACATACATGTATACCAGGACACAACTTGCGTGTACATGTAAATCTCTATTCTCATACAAGATTCAAACCTATCCAACCATCCTTCATGCAGCTGCCTATTACAGCAATCAACACTCAATACATCTTATTACATACGACTTCCCGCTAACTGAAATGATAAACATCTCCCTTCTCAGAAGCATGTTTATCACTCCTTCCCAAAACTACAGTTACCATAGTAACAAATTTTTATGGCAAGTTGGCCGTAAGGCTTTTCAAGCAATGTGTTTGTTATTTTACATTTTTCAATGTTGGTATTCTTCAAATGTAAGTTTTTTTCTACTTTGTTTTCTTCTTTTTTTCTCCTCCATTTTAGTAGACAACAGTGTTATGTAACACAGTTAACTTCTACAAACACATAAATTGTACACCATATACAGATATAGGTGCAGGTACATAGGTGCGGGTACATAGGTGCAGGTACATGTATACATGTACTAGTAAATGTATGTGCATTACACTGTCAATGTACAACACAAACCAGGCTGGGCCATGTACATGGACATGTATACATTTGCACAGTACTACATGCACATGTACGTTTGTGCAAGGTTGAGTGGTCTTACCGTAGGTCATGAACTCCCTACATGGTGTTGCTTTTCAGACACGAAACCCCTGAATCATGAACATTCACTACGACACATACATGTACCGGCACGGACATAAAGTGTATTCGTGCACTGTACATTTATGTATACATGAAAGTCTCTAACAGACAATGGTAACAGGCATCTGCCACCAACAACTTTGTGTGCCTCTGACATTGTGCAGAATATACGTGTACTGGTGTACATCCCACAAAGGGCAAATGTCATGACGCAGAGCATTGCATGAACATAAACATACGTGTACATCCACATGAGTACAAGCGAGTAACATGGTACGAGTAACATGGCTATGCTACACATACTGCCATAAACTAAATCAAACTAAATAAAGATGTACAAATTTATGCAATAATAACTTCATTAAGAAACCTGGTGGATTCTTATGGAAATATGAAGGCCGGTGAACATAAGAAAGTAGGATTCGGGGTTGCGCCATTAGCCGAGGAAGGCAGCCTGGATAGGACAGCCAATTGTACATGGGGTATTGATAGACTGACTTCACCGGTAGCAGAGCTTGACAGGCAAAGGCAATGAAGAATTGTATTGGTACGGATACAGTATTTCACCCATGCCCAACAGTTCATGCCGTAGTCAAGCTGAAAGATCGATGCCTTAAACAAGTGAAATGCCTGTACTGGTAAGAGAAATGAACGGCCACACCTGAGAAGAACACCGCGTACAGTGTAGCTTCACTACAGCAAGTGGATCTCCAGCGATGTCAGTGGTCCACTGGTCCACGGTGGAATGGTTAACAAGAGATCTCGGCATAGGAAGGTTCACCCACTTTACAACAGACAAGAACAATGTACCTGTATACTGTGGAGGCATTGTGGCCTAGTGGTTAGGGTTTGTACCGGTAGTTTCTGATCATAGGGTCAGAGGTTCGAATCCAGCTGGTGGCAGCATGTTGTGATCTTGGGCAAGTCACTCTACCCCTACATGCCCCTCTCCAACCAGAATTATACCTACCTATAAGGGTAGACATGGCTGTGTCATACCATTTTTGTGCCTGACATGGCAGCATCAGGCTAGTATACTCCCCGGGGAGCTGAGATTGTTTCAGGAATGGTCAGTTGTTGAGAGCCCAATAAGCAGTGCCAATGATAATATTGGTGCCAAGGGATTTAGGATACTGTGCCCCATATAAATGCTTTGATATTATAATTATTACTCCTTTGTTCGCCCAGCATGAGTTAAGTACTGAAGGAATTTTTTTTGGGGGGGGGGATTGAGTATTAGAATACTTATCCTTAAGCTGGCCCAGCCCAAGGCCCAATTCAATGGTATTGCTTAGCAGTCACTTAAGCACTCTTTCATGGCAAGGATGCGCTACTAGTTGCGTACACATAGAGACTGTATTGTTAGGTCACTAATTTAATCATCTTTATCCTAAGGGTTAAGCTTGCTTTTACTATGCTTACTGCTTAACATTCTCTGTGAAATAATTGGATATTACAAAGTGCCATAAAATTGGGCCCTGCGGTGAGGACTTGAAATCCCTGACTGTAAAAATGCAAAAACATTTTCAGTGCATGTCAAGTGTTACAGGTGGATGTACATATGTATGCAACAGTCGGAAAAAATGTCTTTGATGGAAATTATCACGTACTGGCAAACCATTTTGAAGCTACATGAACATGGACGTGCGTGTACAAATGTACAGTGTGTGTGTACGTGTTCAGGCGCACAGTATACCCAAATGAGGATTTTGTGCATTTCCTTAACCAGAGATACGATTCCAAATGTACTGCTCTTTTGGACCTGGCGAATCCAGAAAACTATGATAAAATTGTGCATTGTGTGAAATTGGCATCAGTATAATGTCTTCTTGTCCAGTGTACATGTTCATGCGTGTACAGCCGTTGGTGTCATGCACTGATACAAACGACCGTGACGCACTCTTTATGATAATGCGGTTGATTATGGCAGACAAATGTTATTATTCAAGCCTTCATTAATAAATTGCCTACTTCCATGGAGATTGTAACGGCTTGATTCGCTTAACTGCATCAACATGTACATACAAGTATGTGCAGTGTCTGAACACATAATTGACTTTGTCTTCAGTTCATTTTTTGAAATGAATGGTGGTGTTGTATTGATCAGTGGAAGAAAACGTGTACACACACACATAACGTGTAAATTTACACAAAACATCTGAATGAATATCTGTCATCTGATTGGTTGGTTCATGCTTACATGTCACTGATTAATTGTTAATGACCAATTGTTAAATACACTCTAATTATATCAGTGTACACAGTACTTTTGAATTGGGTGTACATGTGTGTGTATGGAGGGCACAACAGTGGCTCTTGATCATACAGATAATACGGTCGCATGTGAAACGATATTTTCAAAATGCTCCCATTTCAACCTGAATCACTCTCCTGGACTGAAATTTTGACTGAATATCCCTTACATTGTATATAAAACACATCAATTTTCGACAAATTCTTACTTATTCAAAATTACTTCTTTTTGAGAGATTTCCAAATATCAGTTCCGCGAAATCCTTGTGGAGGCCTACATGCATAAACATTTAGAAATTCCTTGTGGAGACCAACATGTATTCAACCCATTCTCCTGGGTCCCCACAAGGCACCTTCATATTTCAAAACTGGAGAACAAAGCCATGTCTCCACAAGGATACAAATTTCGGACTGGGTGTGTGAACCAAAAGTGTGTAAAGAAGGGTACAGTCACAACTCTCCACGTGGACCAACATTTCAGTTCCAGCTCAGAACATGAAATCTTTGTATCCTGCTGACTCACCAAACTGAGCAATCAAATGGCGACTTGAACACAGAGGATTTACGTGTACACAGGCACTCTATAGACAAATAAAAATGGTTCCTGTGAATTCGTACAATAAAAACAATAATTTCATTGGGTGACAAATTGAGTAATGAATACAACATTCAATCTGTCATCTCATGAAATTATTCATGTAGTTCATTATTTGGAGACAATAAAACAGGGCCCCTTATGCACATATTTGGATAGATCTTCCAATACTGGTAGAATACAACATTTTGTCCAAACAATCCAGCACGAGAATACATTGCGACCTTGGGCAAGTCACTTTATCCCCTCCTTGCCTCATGTGATGACCAAGGAGCATAAAACGGATATATTTATGGAGCAGAGCCAGTTGTTCTGTTTGTTAGCAGACTGCTCCTGAAATGACGGCATCAAGCTTTGTTCTCCCCAGAGCTGATGAGGTGGTTGTTAAGAATATTTACTGGCCCTGAGAGCATTACTGAGCTTAGCACATTGAGCACTAGAACTGGTGGTTATAGTGCGCACATCACATTTCTTATGTCTTTGAATGACGCAGTCATTCGCATACATGTTACCAGTACTACTACGTGTATGTGCAGTACATGTATGTGAAAAGCAAAGATTGCTACATGTACATGTATATCGTACATGTACACGTATATAAAAATTGGTAGACCTGGTATCAATGGCAATGCTGTTTCTCAGGTTTCAAGATCAATACTGTGGGCACTGCTACAGTGCTAGCTACACCAACTACAACTGTACATGTACATGTACTGTAGAAAGGGCGTGACCACAAATGTACCAACAGTCACAGACAGGGAACCACACGGACTAAAATGTTTCCCCTGAACTTTGCCCACCACTGGAGATCAAAAAAATGCGAGGGGACAGGAAGAGTTAAATGATGCCCCTGGGTGGGGTGCAAAGTACATGTAAATGGGACTGGACAACATGGAGAACATCTACCAGTAGGGGACACGTCCTTACATGCAGCGTCTCATCTACCCTCATGTGTAGGCACCTGTCCTGAGATCTACCCTCATGTGTGGGCACCTGTCCTGAGGACAGTGAAGCAGAAACAAATTTGGACGTGCGAGTTTGGCTCGTTCAAAATTTACAAGCCCTGAATTTTGGCATAAATCTGTAACAATGCTGAACAAGTTTTCACATTTCCTTCCAAAATACTGCGTGCCGTGGAATATATGGCCACAGATGGCACAAAGGTCAGTTTCAGAAAGTCTTTCAGGAGAGGACAGACAATTGTTAACCTTGGCTGGGAGGGGACAGGCAGACATTTCAATATTACGCCGTGCCCGAAACGGGCTTCCAGAGCTACGGCTACATGTAGGTCTGTTGGCTACGCGTCTCCACGTATTTCTAATGGAATGAAGACCTAGACCTAGCTCTAGACAAGAGATTCGGATGCAGCCACAGATGAAACCCTGGACACGCGCACCAGTAGGTGGCGCTGATCACACTGATACATGTCATTTTAGCTACAGGTACCAGAAAGCATGGGATGGGAGAGAAAAATATATCAATCAACCCTAGCAATACCTCTGGACAATATTTACTACATAATATAATCCTTCAAGGCCTTGTTGGGTATCCGGCACGGGACGAATCTTACCTCTTGATTTTTCCCTCCCTGAACAAGTTCCAGTTTGGATTAGTAACAATTGATTCATTTCACAATGCAAGACCTTTGCACTTCATGTGCTAAGTACCGGTATGCATGCATTATGTTTATGGCCCAAGCTATAGATAGCATGCACATGTACCGTACACAATGCATGTGTTCAGTAATGAATGAGAGAGGCCAGGCTACATGTATGTCCTTGTTGGTTATTCTACAAATGTGGCTACGACTGATGTACGTTTGTACTACAGTAAACAGCCGTAACCAAATAAAACAAATACAGTACCAATTTGGCGCACTGCCTCAAATGACAAAGTGCAAGGAAAATCAAATGGAATCATCAAAGGATTGGTGCAGCCTTAGTTTGAGCCAGAGATCCTCCAGCTGAAAATAGCAGGTACTGCAATTACATGTACTGCTTGAACATTTTACACATTATCAACATGCACATGCCACGATAACTGTACATGTGTGGGTAAAGTGTAACGTCCTGGACCCTTTGGACTACATGACACTTTTGGAATCCCACGTCCTGGTACATATCTACTGGTACATTCACATGTAATATCCCTACTGCTTCAATTTTATACAGCAACCTTCTCCGAGTCACAATTTCCACCTGTGCACATGTACGTACAAAACTACATTACCAAATTCTACCAAGCTGAACGGGTTATTACGAGTACCACTCTTTGTGAACAACAAGCAGGGGTCTTTTCAGAGAATGGGTTTCATTCTGATAACATTTGGAAGGGATACGGAGAGATTAAGGCTTAAATGTAGGGTATGTTACTGAGTTATACTCAAGTACTTTCTAGGTATCAGTGTCATATTTACTGCAAGATATGGAAGTGGTTTAGTTTGAACTAGGCTTTTGACGACAAAACCTTCACAAAAGTACTCTCTAAGTACCTTCCCGAGGTCCCAATGTTCAAGGAAAAAAAAGAAGCCTGTCATGAAAAGTATATTTTTTCTTCTACCACTGGCTTCATTGTTGCCTACTGTCAAAGCTTTCTTGCTGTATTTGCAGCAAAATGCTCAATATACATGTACATGTAAGGTGGTAAAAAAACATTACACGACAAGTACTTGACAAAAACCCATGCATGTTGACAAGACTGCTACAAGAAATGGAACTAATGAAGGAATAACAAGAAACTACAGTTTGCAATACATAAATTTAAATAATCTTCGTGTATCTCTTCTGGTGGAGAAACAATAATTGAATAAGGATCTCCTTCAGATGGATGAATAATTCAGGAAAGCAAAGTAAAAGACATCACTCATAAGGTTTTTCTTTGACATGAGCTTGAAAACAATAAATTTAGACTAGCAATTCAATATTTCGTTCTTTATCCAGAACATCTTCAGGAATGAGATGGTATCATACTGACATGATCCACAAGGTATCAGTACTTGAAAAATTCTGAAAGAGAAATGCACATTGTTTGTTGACTAGGTTCCATTTAAAAGCAAAAGACAAAGGAAATAAATGCTGATGGAATTTCATGCCTTATTCTTACTTTCACTTTTGTATGTCTGGCCAAAAAAAGCCAAAATGATACATGAGATCCATACATACACAGTTAAAAATGGATGCCCATGTGATCACAAGAAGTCAAAAGGAGATCTTTGAACATAATGAACATTCAACTAGTTCTGCAGTGTCAGTGAGATTCAGCATCCTTTTACTTCAAAACACAAACTTTGCAAATTGGTATATCTTGAAGAAACTAAACTAAGGAATTTACAATGTACACTACTCTTGTTAAAAACAGTGTCAATTGTGTAATCTAATGCATCCCAGTAGAAATCATGTGCCATCAAACACAGGGCATTTTCCAACCATATACATGTACTTTTTTTTCCAAACAAAAGTTGATGATTCTTTGGTTATCTGACCTTGATAAACAGCAAAAAACATGGGTAATAAGGCTCATGATGTCTGAATTCTTCTCATATTGGATTTTATCCCGTCATTGCATGTACTGCTGGATAGATGCATACAAACGTTGTAGCTTGCTATGTTTCTCAAAAGTCACAATATTTCCTTTCATGGAATAAATGCTTTACATCAAATCCCAACTTAATTTGCAGGATGATGCAGTTTTGTTTCAGTGATTCATGCTCAGCAGCTTAGTGAGAATCAAGCAAAAGTATTAGACTGTGAACATGTCAAATATCCACTATCTCCACCCTAAAAAAAGCAAAAACAAAAAGTACTAAAAACAAAACAACCAAACAAAACATCAGACCAACAGATGAAAAAAAAAGAGTAAACCCCCACCCCTCCCCCCAGAAAAAACATACTTTTCCTCACTTTGGAGCATTTGAAACTAGGCCGGAGTCAGGTACAGAATAGATCCTGAGACCCGATGAAATAGCATGAAGCATTAATGTCTGCCCAAAAATTGCATATACATGTACATCAAACATGTACAAGCACACAGTAGGCCTAGACCATGTGCGTAGGGAGAGCCTGTTCCTCTGTGATGCAGTAGCTCTATGGTGATACAGAGGTAAAAACAAATTATGTCCACCATGAGGAAAGGTAAGAAAGAAAAAAAAACACGCACTTCAGACTACTGTTACACTGTCAATGAGTCAATTTGTCACTGGTCATGCAGGTCTCCAGGGTAAAAAATCCAGTATTTTTGCATGTAATGAAAAAATCAATAATCCGCCAAATGTCGCCAAGTAATGGTAATAATCAACCTCAACCGCAAAGTCAGCCTACTTACTCAGTACTTACGCTTTGTTCAGCCACTCACGGTGAAAAATAAAACAGAAATATTTACAAGTCTCGATTTGGGCGGTCAAGTACAAAACCGAAGTGGAGGAACGCGAGCGCACACTCAATTCAAACAACTCGCACGTACGTCCACGCCAACAGTACCAATTTCCACGTCACAGCACAATCGCCAAATCGAAACCATTCACCTACCCCTTCTATCCGTCATACTGAAGACCAGATTGAGGGTCTCTATCTTTGTGAAATCAATGATCACTGGCCGGTGTGACGAAACGAGTCCGTTGTACTTTTTAAACGAAAAACAAGATCGTGTTGAAATGGAGGAAAATTTCGGTACTTCCCCATTCCCTGTCTGACCCCAAATGACACAGTTTGCAGCGCCCCCTAGTGTTTTTACCCAAAATGCTGCATTTTGATTGGACAAAAATTGACAAGACACAAATGACGAACGGTTGTCGAAGTTCCCGTCGCATACCAAAATGACGCTGTCACGGGTCAAAGCCCCACAATACTACTACGATCTACTCATGTCGTCTGCTTTCATTCGTACTTTGAATGCGTGATGTAATGGCGAGAATGGAGCCATTAGATCTTTCTGACTTGGGGGAGGGGACGTTTTCGAGTTACCAAGAGACTGTGAGAGGTATGGAGACGTGAAAGTTCCGTTTGAAAGGCGCCAACATCGAAATGTTCCCATTTCCATGATCTCTTTTTTTTTCTTCTCCCAAATCCTGCACTACTCACTAGCCTACACTGTACCAGACATCATCACTGACTGCTGTGTTAGCAATGTCATTTGTCAGTACGTAAAACTAAGAATTCCATCATAATATTGAGACATAGGCCTAACACTTTTTCCTTGCATTAATTTATGACGTATGAGGAAACGTTTGGCAGTAGGCTTACTGAATAATGTTGTGTTGTTCTCGCGGTCGGACGCAGGTTGTTCCATTGCACTCACGTCTGGGCAAAGCCAAAGGGGCAACTCTCCAGTCACAGCGGCTAGCAGCCTATTACAGGGACTTCCATGTTTTCCTCCTTCTTTGCTGCACTATGATACAAAATAACTGAAACCTTTTCGGTACATTGTGGGAAATATTCATAGGCCTAGCGCATAAATTGTGAAATTTCAGGCACATTTGATGCAGGTCCAAAGCCTGTATGCCCCAACAAGTACTAATAGCATCAGTCCCAACTACAGTTGGGCCGGCCCAACTATAGCCCAGAATGACAAGTTCAGTGTGTGCATGTTCCGTTGTTTACATCAACAGGTTAAGTGCCATAAATTAGGCCTAGATGAATTATGTCAGGAGTGAACTGCATAAAGTTGGAGAAGGTTGAGAAATTTTCTACAGAGACTGGTCAACAATAGTTGGGTCAGCCCAACTGCAGCACTACAGTTGGGACTGTCACAGATGCTATAGTTAGGCATGACAAAGATTAAGAATTTATAGGCCTAAGCCAGTAATTTGGATTTTCCCCATAGACTACAACACTATTTTTGCCCCGTTGAGTTTTGAGTGTGAAATATGTAATAGCCACCAATTAACCAATCAGAGAGAAGAATCAAGACTCAGTGACATCATCCTACATGTAACTGCGAGAATGAGTGTCCTAAAATGCCACAGCTGGAGCCTACTGCCTATTTTGAAGCCTAACATTAGGCCTATTTTGTTTAGGCCGATTAAAATCAATTCCATGTTTATCATCACTCAAAGTTATATTTTTGGGCCAGGAGGACATTTGATATTTTAAGTTAGTATTTTCCAGACTTTTCAGATAGTCTAAAAACACCTTTCTTGTACGGTATTTTAATACTTGAGTGTTCCATATATCATAACAGCATGATCAGACCAATCGGTCATGGTTGAGGGCAAGACTAGAGGATTAAAAAAACACAAGGCAATTTTTGTGGTGCAAACACATCTGCAAGGTTGAAAAAGGCTGGAAATTTGTTAAAAAGTTGGAAATATCACATTTCAAAAAAGTCGGGGCGGTTGGGAAAATCCGGTTAGGTGGTGATGATAAACAAGGAATTAATTTTAATTGGCCTTAGCAGGGAAAAAAATGAAGAGTCTATTTCATGATTTAGGCCTAGAATTTTTTCATATATCAGTCTCTTGCTACTACTAGGGGTTGGGAAGAGTTCCATATACAGATGCCAGTAATTATTCCCTACAGCGATATTATTAGCCATCAGAGAGCAAATCTTGTCCAGAAATGTTCAGTTTAGGAAGGAAAATACCAAGTCGTTTACTGAGAAAACACTTGTAGAATTTTTCAGACCAGTTTCATAGGGCTGTGCATGGGTTGTCAAGTGACATTCATATGTAGAACTCTTTCCCTAGGGTTTAATAGTGTTCAGGGCATCAACAATCAATAGATGTCCAGGGATGGAACTTTTTCCAAAATGTGCAATAAAATATACATATATTTACCTCAAAAATAGGCCTACGCCTGCTACCAAGATGAAAGGGCTTGTTTGTTTCTCCAGCTCACATCCATGATCTTGATCTCAATCATTGGTCACAGTGCTGGTAGTGGTTTGCTTCATTGGACAGGATCTGATGTCAATGACACTTTCAAATTGGGCATGTTAACCATAGAGCTTTAACCAAGGATATAAAGGACCTCTTAAGCCACGCTCACCCTCCAAAGTAATTTTTCTTGCTGCCAGCAATATGCCTGTGTGTTTGTAACCCTCCTGTGGATGTTTGCCCTGTATCAAAGCAGGAGCAGACAATAAATTACTGAGATCTGGATCAATCTGAAACGGGCCTTTGGCATGTTTGGTCCGTGATACATGTCATTTTGCCTTTTCATTCTAGGACATGTTGAAGAGACAGAGCAGTAAGACATACATGTACACATGTAGTTCTAAGACATTCTGAGGTAGTGGACGTGGTCAGGCAATCATATTCAAATGTTAAAAAAGTGAATGTAATTTTTGTAAGACATTGTTTCTCAGACTTGGTTCAAACTTGCTTGAGCAACTCCAGCCCAAATGCGCGTGACATGGAAATTTATAACGTACATGTAGAGAAATTCACAAATTTCCTGTCTTTTGAAGTAAACCCTGTTATTCATATGTTAACCCGAAGTTATTTTTATTGTGGCTTACAAATAAACTGGCAATGGAGCTGAATTTTGCCCAACAAGAAGGCCAGAAATACTTTTCTGTCAAATTTTCTTTTGTTTTAATATTCTCAAAAATTTATTTTAGGGCGAGCAAATGAATCTCTGCAGGAACTCAAGCACACTTTCACCACTCCTTTCCCGGGACCGCAGTCTCTGAAGCCGCCCCTGTCTACCAGCCCCAGGCATCAGTCAACTACCCCTCGGTCCAGCCGTGAATCGCTGCGACTGACCAGGAGGGATCACCAAGGTGCTGTCGACAGACTCAAATCGCTGCTGCAGCAACACCAGCAAAACCAGATGCCACGTCAACACAGTCGCCATGACGATGCATTCCAGCAAAATGCATCTACACGTACTCCTGGGATCAGGCCAAAGCTAGATATGGTACATGTATGGCCCAAACACTTAACATTGTTATTTCAAATGTTTCGCCATGGTATGTTGTTACCTGTTGCAAATGAGTAAGCTGGATTTACCAATCTCAGTTTGGGAATTAAGTGATAAGTTTAGGGAGAAACATTGTGTCAGTGTACATAACTCTGTTGGAAGACACACACACTGGTTTTGAAGTTGTGGACACTACATGTGTTTTGAAATTCAGATGTGGGAACAAAAACACCCACACTTGTTCCACATATGTAGTGTGGACATTCCTTTGTTCTCCTGTGTTTACGAAAACTCAGGCAAAATGCTCCTTTAACTCCCACTAGGATGACTCCTTCAAGCTAGATTTTTGATGATGATTTCCTGGACTGTTCCTCTTCATTTTGCTACGATAACCCTGACCCCAAAATGCCTCTGAAGCTGTTTTTCAGAGAGGGGAATGTATTGTGTGGACATGTGTGAGTCCACACAATGCCATCACACTTCACATTATGTGGACTTCTCTTGTGCAGAGATCCACACGTTGTATGCCGCGCCTGTACATTATGGGGACACAGTTTTGTCCCCGGCCAGTTCCGACTTTCCTTACAAAAGAAATGTCCCCTCAATGTGGTGAATGCCTGTCTAATATGGTAACCACATCTGCAAACTGCATTTTTTACAGTAAAAGAGAAGACAGAAGATATCAATTTCACAAAAGTTAAAATGTGAAAAATTCAGTGCATGTAATTGATGACAATTACAGTGCAAAATTGACAGTTGCCAAACAGGAGTCTTCCATCAATGACCCTTGTGCCTCGTGTGACTGTGTGTCCACATTTGTTTTAATATTAGAAATATCAGTACATGTGCAGCGGGTATATGGATCCAGTTCATTGGCAAAACCTACATGCAAGTGTAGTGTTTCTCATGCGTTTTCGTAAGTTTGAGATTTATTTTTTTTTTGAAGCAGAGTAGGTCAACACATGCAGGTCCCGCAGCCTCTGCTGGAATAGGAGCTACGTCACCCATGATGAGTGAGAATGAACCAAGACTTGAAGACGTCTTACCATTCATGATCAGCCAAAGTGCTTACATACAGCAGCTTGAAGGAGAAAATGCCTTCTGTAAGGTAACTAGCAAGGTTGGCTTCAGACTTGTACTCAAGTCGCTCCAGTTCCGTACAAAAAATGACTTTCTGTAGACGTTGTACATGATAGCTTTTGTTCCAAAGGTACTGTACATGAGTGAACCTTTTGTGCTATCTCTCTGTAACAAAACAAGTTACCGGAAAGATGGCTGCCATGCACAACTTCCATTGGTAAAATTTTAATGTAACCATTACAAGATGGCACCAAAATAGATCTCGATTCTTATCATGCCTGTTCAGTCTACAGGAGGGAGTGGTACCATTTCTCTCTCTGGTTTCCAGGAGGGGGGGAAGGCTCACTTTTGTGCCAACTTTACACGGCAGTGCTTTTGTTCAAAGCACGTGACAATAGGTATGATTCTTCACAGCAGTACATTACTGACATCTACAAACAAGTTTGAGTTTCCACCATTTTTGAAAGCCATTGATCTAATTTGGCTGGTACTCGGGATATATATTCTACACAGGTTACCATTGGTTGACAAATAATTATTGCTCAAACTTTGTTTTATTTATTATTTTTAAAAATTTATTTATACCTGATCATAAAACAGCACATTTAGCTTTGATTACAGGATGATAATGAGTGAAGAAGACAAAGGAATCTTTAGTTTTAGCTCTGGGAGAAAAACCCCCGGATAAATGTTTCAGGGAAAACCCATGGACTCAGGTGCGTGTAGGGACTGAAAACCAAATCCACATGTGGACCGAGCCGGATTCGACCCCGGGCCCCCAGAGGTGGAAGACAATGACTAGACTCCCTTTGTGATCTTTGTATTAAAACAGGGGCGTTGATGATGAATAAGATACTTGATTCGACATAACGGGGGGGGGTTGTAAATGGACTGCCCCTTAACTCACTTCCCCCATTCTACACCATTAAATTGAACTGGCAAGCAGTCAAACCCATTCCATACCATTCCCTGCCAAAGCACAAGTTGAAAGTTGCCTCCCGCAGACCCATTTAGCCACTTGTCTCTTTCTTGTGAGTAGACATGACATCATCAGTTCTTGCACAGAGGCAATACAGCCACTCTACCCAACAAGGCTGTTGAACCGATATTGACCGATTGCGGGATCCATTTGTATTGATCCAATTGGTTTTCTGTTGGCTGATTTTTCAGGATGAGCTGGCATCCTTGAGAGTCAAGATTCAGAGTGTTGTGGATGACAACATCCAACTTCACGAGGAGCTGAAGACGTCAGTTGTCAAACTTGCCTTAGATGAAGGAAAGGCTGATCAGGTTTGAAAACCAAAACCTTTTCTAAGATGGAACCTTTTCTTTAACCCCTTCGAGCCGGGAGATGTTGACAGCCTCGGCTTTGTGTGAGGATAGTGCATACCATATACATTCTATTCATCATTTACCTGCAGTTTCAATGTGGGCCTGCTGCTGGACAGGGCTTTGCAGACTGGGCATACTGCAACCCTGCAGTCACAGTGAAAAGAATCCCACCGTGAA
The DNA here is from genome assembly GCF_001949145.1 of Acanthaster planci. The sequence continues at coordinate 83,662 of NW_019091514.1, read as the reverse complement.
GGGGTTACTGTGGCGTGTTTTATTGTCTAGTTGCAGCGAGAAAATCTATAAACCATCGTATTGAACAGTGATGAGCCTTTATGAATATGATTCCTTTGTAGAATTGATCATTTCCGATTGTTTTCAGCACACCTTACGTACACCATGAAAATGTTTGCAAAAGTTGTGCCATAATTTACTGCGCAGGTAACGGACATATACACAGCATAACTTCCATGAAATTATCGTGGTCACAATTTGCTGTACAGCTTGTTGAATTCATGCCAATCACAATGGCGTAACTTCACCTACGGTAGACCACATTGTGTAAAGTTTCATGAGATTGGCTGCAGGCTCTGTAAGTTTGTGTCCTTGGTGTTAATGTGTGCAAATTATTTCTCTCAAGTCGGAACTGATTGACTGAAATGACTGATTGTTCGTCCTCCGAAAGCCTTTCTTTGGTGATGCTTGTTATCAAAGATTGATAAAGTACGGGAAAATATGCCATTGAACATGATCTTTAAAGCAAAAAATGGTTTGTCCTAACTGAAGTAATTTTATTTGATAAATTAAGTTGAATTCTTTTTTCCTGCATTTTGTTTTCCAAATTTTAGTCTTTAAGTCAAGGGATCATTTTTATCTTTTTACCTGGATTACATCTGTTTTGTCCATCATACACCATTGTAGGGTCATGAAGAAGCCAAAAAGGATGCTGCTGTCTTGACTGCCGATCCATTGAATATCACTCCAGAGACACAGGCAAACAGGAATACCTTCAGCAGAATGGCACAGGAATTGGTAGGTGTTCACAGAAGGGGGTTTTTCTCAGTGAAGTGATGCCAGAGTGAGGTTTCTATCTTGTACTTTGTCTCTGCTGGCTGGTGAATGGGCATGGATCGAGTTGGTCTGTGCTCACTGGACACAATGTACATATGGTGGCATATGGCGTCAGCAGCATTGGACTCTGATATAAATTCTGATAGAGGTGTGCTTTTCAGGAATAATTATAACTGTCCAAAGAACATCACAACCAGAAGTGACTCATCGACGCATGTTGCGCCATGCACTTTATAAGGAAATGACGCAGCGTATGCATAAGTAAGTAAGTTCACAGTGCAGTTTGACTGGGAGTTCCAGATGTTGTGTCAGGAAACGTGACAAGCTGTGAAATGGCAAATTCAACAACTTTAACCTTAATTTCCTTGATGTTTGTCCTTTGAAGCTTCCTGAATTCTCATAAATGCAAAAATCTTGCAGTGATGAAAATCGCCCAGTTTTTTACCTAAACAGTAGAGCTTTTTATATCATTGCCAGAGTGCTCATTCATTGTGAAAGGTAAATCCTGCTTGGCACATCCACGTCTGTGATCAAAAAACCTTATACAGCTTACAGCTACGGGTATTTTTATGTCTTAGTCAGTAATTCTGAAGTAACGTGTCAACAAAGCTGATACTCCCTAAATCTAGACACGCAGTCCATAAATAAACATTTTGTTAAGCTTGCTGTAAACGACGAATGCGTCTGTGTTGCAATGCAGATGAGTAATGATAGAAAATGTATTTTTATGTTAATTTTGTGTGTTGTAATTGCACGTTGCGTTCAGAAGGAATTCAGTCTCATTTCGTTATGTTCTTCAAATACATGCATAAATTAAAATGTCTGTGCCCAGGATGTATGCTTTGGACCATACAGTTGACCGTTTGGAACCATGCCCTGAGGCGTGATGGTTGCATCACCGGTTTTTAATTTGTTCTTGGTCATTAGTACAAAGGGACCCATCCAAATGAAAGTGATTGTCTGAGATGTCACTGACTACTGGTACATGCTCAGTCTCACTGAGAGAAGTAACCTGTGCTGTGCATGTGAACATTGTTAGAAAGCAGTTGACTGGTGGTTGAACTTGTTAAGAAATGTTTGGAAATGCAAACAGTGTGAACAAATTGCTCAAGCAGTCCCATTTGTCCCGCCTGATAGGAACAGATGAAAGCTCTCCATGAAGCCAAAACAAACCGACTTGAAGCACAGCTGTCCTACACGAGGTGAGGAATCATTCTTAAAATATGGGGTGCACATCTGACTTCTGTGATTTTGTAAGTTTAGAGTGATAAAATAATGAAAATTACCTGCCAAACAAAGAAATCGTTTGAGATCAAATTCAGTGATCTTTCCATGTCAAGTTACACAGGTCAGGTGTAACAGGGACACAAAAATGGCGCATTTTTTGGCCCCAAAGTTATAGAGTAACCCTGATTTAAGTATGAATCACGTTACCCACTGGTACAGACTAATCGGGCAATCTGGCTTGGAAGCCAATGCTGCAGTGACACTGCTCGTGGGTAGGGGGTGCCTTAAATGCCTCGCTAATTAATAGAGTATTTTGACTTGCCAGGATGCCAGCATGCTGCCAGTTTCAGAAAATGTTTAGGAGTTCCATGCCACCTCAGTGATGGCATCTTGCTTGATTTGCCTATAGAGTTGCGTATGAAAAATCTTAATGATTACCATAAATCTGTATGCTCATCAATCGTTGTGATTCAGATGTAATGTCATCTCCCGTTCAACCCAAATTAAAAGGCATTCTTATCAGTTGTTTGATGAGACATGCTGCAGCTGTAGTGATGCCAACCATCTCTGCCCATGAGGAACCTACTAACACTTGGACTGTAGAAAGCAAGTCAAGGCAACCTACCTTGCTTGGGGACACACATCCCACAATTCCTCGGGGTGGACTCAAAATCCCACCCACCGTTGAAAACGTCACCCACGTCATCTTGTATTTGACACACTCAGCCCACACTCCGTTTTCTGAGTTCTTCGCTCTCATACTCTTTGCATTCCTCCAGGTCAGAGCTTGAGAAATACGAGCGGCAGTGTGACGAGCTGCGCTCTAAGCTCCGGATGGCAGAGTCCATCAATCTGATGTCGAGGGAGGAGACTCAGTTGGAGAATGGTCTTTGCGTCAAGTGTGCCCAACACGAAGCAGTCATTGCATCCACGCATGGCAGTGCTCACGTCAAGGCAATGGAGAGAATCACGAGGTAGGACCATGCGGATTTCTCTTCCTTTTCACATTTGCAAAGGCGGAACTCTTGGATCAGTTAAGGCCGCTGCATATTAAATTGACGCAGAAAGGGAAGTCACACTATTTGTATCTGTAAAGATATGCCCCAGTAACCACTACTGGCAAAATTCCGATAGATGAGAGAGAGCAGATGGACCAAAAATATGACAGGCTCATACTGTACCTCAGGCAAACACGAAAGGAAAGAGAATTGGACGTCATAAAACGTGTGTGGATACGGTTGAGCTTACATGTGCATGACTTTAGCAAATTGCAGTGCGAACATGTGATCTGACGTCATAAATTTGCACATGTGTTCACTTTCACACTGAGCATGTACAAGTCTTTAAGTCAAAGTCTAGGCAGAATCTAAATGTTACTACGATAGCTGCTGACTCGGTTGATCCAGTTAAATTAGGCAATTACATGTAACCTGGACTTAAACTTTCAAATCTTCCAAGGTTCAACTCCTTGTCACGCCTTATTTTGTTCACTGTACCATTGCATCCTTTCTTTCATGGAAGGCAAGAACTCTGATGAATTACTCAATTTTGGACTTTGTTTCTGTTGATCTAGTGAGCGCGATGAATTGATGGAAACGTTGACAAGACTGAGGGCATCAACGAATGATTTGAGACAGAGAGAATTGAATGCTTACAATCAAGTCAAGCAGAGTGTTACCATGGTGGAACAAGCGCAGCTGGAGAAGACTGAGGTACAACATTCCTTTCTCTAAACAGTCAAATATTCTCTGGATTTTCTATTACCTGTACAAGAATCATGATTTAGGATTTATTTTTGAGGAAAAGAGAACCAGTATTTACACCATGCCATGTAAAAAGTGTGAAAACAAGAATGTTTCTACATGTATGGCATTGAAAAATCAATGCACATTATTTACGAAGTATAATTGTCTCATAAAATAACTGCGATTTGAAAAGAGAATAGTGAAGTGTTCTAGCATTTTAAAAGTGCAAAGAAAAAGCTGCAGAAATAGGGATATATTAAAACACTTGGGTATTCTTGCTTTTCTGTGTCAAACCTAAGTGGATTCTCCATAAAAATGATTTATTTTGATATGTTTTTTGTGAAAATGGATGTCAGTATTAAGGCAGCCATTCCTTCAAAATACGTGAGTGATGGTGCCCTAAGTGCCAATAAAAGTAACTTCAAAGTTTGTCCTAAGGACATCTTAAGACAGGTGATATATGCACAGGGACTTTTCACTTTCTTGATGAAATACATGAGTTGTTTATTGGCATACTTATCAAAGAACGTGTCATACTTTATCTCTCTGTGAAATGGGCAAGTGGTTGTGCTTGCTGCGCTCTGACTTGTGTGACCCTCTTCCAGCTCCTTGTCCAGAGAGAGCAGCTAAGGGACGACCAGGCTCGTCTGCAGCAGAGGATGGAGGAGACGATCCTGGAGCATCAACGCAAACTGCTCCAAGAACGAGAACTCACCAGGAAGGAATGCCAACATGAAATGGAACAACTCAGCCAAAAGGTAGTCACAGACAACGGAAGAGGAACTCCTGATCAAACCTTTATTGTCGTCTTGAGATCCGATAACTCATGTAGTTGTCTGAGCTACTGTCCAGTGGATGATTCAAATCCAAAGACACTTTCGACTTCTGACAGTAAATATTTGGTTGAATTTGATTTCACCTTGAAGCTTCTCAGTAAACATTTGATACTTATAATTTGGTGTCTTACATTTAGTTGTATGAATATGTTTGCTTATATCTATTAGTGATGTGATGGGCATACACCAAGTGCATTGATGATAGCAAAAGTTCCCCATTGCTTATTTGTTTATCTCTTCATTCATTGATTACTCCAACCCAACCCTTCTGTGGCCGCACTTTTCAAAGGCCAGAAATTGGTTTGGAAGATTCTGCAGGAATGAGGAAGACTGATAGGGCTGCAGTTACTTTACGTGGGACTTGACACCTCGGAAAAGTCACTGAATTAAATACAGCCATGTAATTGTCTACACAGTGTATGACTCAGGAAAGTCCCAAACCAAAATACATCGGGAGTTAAGGTTAACTCCAAATGATTTATATGTCATGTTATTATTTTGTTTTCAGATTACGAAATTGACAGAGGATCTGGGGTCCTCACAGAACCAGTTAGACCGAGTCACAAGAGAGAAAGTGGCCGTCCAATCGGAGATGGAACAGTATAAAAGCCAGATCATGCAACATAGCAGTGAAATCAGTCAGGCAAAAATGATGGCATTCATGATATTTTATAACTTAGTGGCATGGAAGGCATATAACATCAACCATGCTTTCATTTCCATAACATCCTCTGTTTTCTGTGAAACAAGAAGATAATCTCCAGTCAAAAACAAAACCCTGAGAAGAGGAAGAAAAAAATGCTATACACCGTTTGGCTGGTTTATTTTTAGGTTCATTAATAGAGCATACACATTGAAATAAGAAAAGCACATCTATTTATATAAAAATGATATTTTTTATTGGAAATAAAAACACTGTTAGAGTCAACATGATAAAGGAAAATTTGTCCATTATGATGGTCCAACCCAGCGGAACTTGTTACAGTGCAAATTCAGTCGATGGATTTTCAGTTTGGACATGAGGCTGAAGAAATTAGGAACCTTGCTTAACTTAGAACCCTAGAAATCTCCAAATTTTTAAATCTCTTCTCCTGAGATGACTTTATCAAATACCAAAAGGAATTTTGTTTCATCTTGAATACCTCATTATGTCTTGCGCTTACACATTCACATAGATAGATGTGGCTAAATCCTCTCTCCATCGGCATGTGTGTTACCACTAGTTTGCGCCCAGTATTTCGGAATCAGCCCTTATTTTCGGGTGGTCTTGAAGCATCCAACAGACCCCTCAAGTTGTCAGTGCAGTGCTTTCATTCCCTGATGTAGTTCTTACAACATCCACCTTTCGGTAGTTTGTGCCTTGTGGTTTCAGACGGACACTGTAATTCATCCTACCAAGCGTTGTCCAATCTCATCCTCGATGCTCTCCCTCTCAGGTATCTCATGGTGTGCAGCTGTCGACAGCCACTGCTAAGGTGCAGAGAGACGAAGCGTTAAGACAGCTGGAGAGGCTAAGGCACTCTACCGAGCACGAACTCAGGGATAAGGAGCATGTAGGATGCTTTTTGGAGCAAACCTTGCTACACATGTACTTATTCCAACTCTGATATGGAACTAGGATTTATTGGGAACATAGTCTCATAAAGAATACATATACATTGACTTTAATGATATGCAACCACAATTGCTGGAGCAGGGGAATTTGGAGAATTTGGAATCCTCTAGTGTTTTAGGTTGAGTCCCTGGCAAATCTTCACATGTCTATCAGTGTGGCGTCCGTATTCCTCTGTAATTGTTCATCCCCTGTGATTGGTGACAAGACTTGGGAATTAACTTGTGATCCACTCAACCGCCACACTCCCCTCCTCGCATAGACAGCCTTTTCTTTTAGTATTGCAGCACCACATACATGTACCACGAGGAAGTGATTTAACAATGCCTCCACAGCCCTGTCTTCCACTCATGACAAATTATTTTCTGGAAAGAGTTGTGTACAGGATTACGTCATTGCATTCACTGCGCATGACAAATGCTGACCCCGTTGCCTTCTGAGGCTAGAGAATAATTGACTCATCACTAACACAATATTGGTATTCCAACTGTTCTTCTATACCACATGATCTTACAACTGGACTTCAAGAGAGGTACGACGTTAAACTTGGGCCTACACATGGATATTGTGCATTTGAAGAAATCCAGAAGATTCACACAATATTTTCACTATAATTTCCAAGACAGTTTCAATATGTTTAATTGTATTGCTGGGGCTGACTCCCTTTTCACACAGGAAAATGTTCGTTTGAACAATGTATTAATGGAAACGAGAAGACGGTTAGAAACGGCTGAGAAAGAAGCAACTGTCAGCCGGGAGGAGTGTATCAAACTGACCGAGAGCCTCAACTCAGCTGAGAGAGAGGTCAGTAGCAACACGAAGGTACCATTGATGAAAGAAAACAGGGACCAACAGAGCCAATAAAGTGATTCCTGAAAAGGATTTGAAATTGGTGTCCCTGATTCCTGTCCTGAGTCCAATTTTATGGCTTTAGTAATATTTATACAAATTGTTGGTAAAACAATAGCATATTTCACAGTTTTTACAGCGGGGAAACTGTGGTTATGCACTTGCATAAATCCAGTAACAAGATTCTCTGCTTACTTGGTTAGCTCGGAATTGTTTTGCTGGTGTCATTAACACAGAGTCAACACATCACATAGTGCGGAAATCTGTGCTTAGCAGAGTCATGAAATCAAACTCTGCCTGCCATGTTTGTACCCCAAACGATGACCCCCAGTCCAGGTCCCTAGCCCTGTCAAGTTTTCCCTGACTGATGGCAAAGACAGATAGCCTGATGCCCAATACAGTCAACTCTCGTTATTAGGAAATCCGCGGGAACATGTAGAAATGTTTGTTGTATCCAAAAATCATTGTAGGCAGAACGCAGTGCAATGGCTTTGGTGCATTGTTGTTCAATGCCGTGTTCATGTACACTGTACATGCATATGCACGTGTATGCATGTATGTGCATACACGTGAACGTGTGGTTGATGTTATATTAAAAAGATCTTTTGGTTATAATTAATCAAATACATATATATTGTGATGTGTTTAGAATAATAAACTTCATTGTCACATGACAACAGGTTTATTAAATGTGCATGTGAGATTAAAAAAAGCAAATACATTTGAAAGCATTGATCCACTGATTTTTAAAAGGCTTTCAATCGCCATGGTTGACGACGAAGCCAACAGTAACTAACCTGCATGCACATGTAGGCCTGGATGTACCTGCAAGAATGTGAAGGCTCATCAACTAAAGCCCCCATCCATGGAAGTAGTCTTTCCAACACAAATTGTGTCATGGAGAGACATTTTTATTTAATTTTCCGTCTGTCTTATAATTTTCAACACTAGCTGCGTGACACGATTGATCGATAGTCCGAGTTTACTCGCCCACTGCTGCGCAGCCGCCTGCGCACGAGATGGTCACTAAAGAAGCAGGATGTCATGAAGGAATATTGCGATTGGATAGCTGTGTCTTGCCAAATGTACGTCATGAAAAACGCACAGTCTTATTGGCGGGTACGCTAGATCTTTTTGCAGTAACGTGTTGGGCGATTAGTTGGGCTCTTGAGATGTGAGAGTAGTCAAGTGAACTTATTTGAGCATATTTTTATCACAATTGGGAATTGAATTTTTGGTTTGACGTTTGTGTAATCAATGTAAAAAATAATTGATTCTTGAATCATGCTGTATACTTGTCATATACTTGTCATAACTACATGTGATGACTACTTGTGAGGCACTGTGCACATGTTTTCACCACTGCGATTTGCAAATGCTCGTTATAAATGAGTCGTCAACGATGGTTTTTCAGGCAATGGAGTCACGGAAACTATTTGTTGTAACAGGAATTTTTTACAATGCGATTTCGCTGTAACCGATTTTTTCCCCATAGAAATGTGCACGTTTTCGCAGGGACCACAGACTTGTGTTTGTTATAAGCGGAATTTCATTATGGCCGATTTCGTAATAACGAGAGTCTACTGTACACTCACCGCATTAATGGTCAGTGACACCTTGGGCCATTGTTGTCACAGATTCCCTCTTTACATATAAATAAAAGTGGCTGTTGATAACCAGTGGTGGAGACAGTGCCCTAGTGCCTGGTTCCCTACAGTTGACTAGATGGTCCAAACCATCCATCGTTCAGGTGATGTCGGTCAAATTACGGTTAACTTTAGTCGTCGCTCAAACTTGCCAATAAATGAACAAACTAAATGCTTATTCAGCTGATGTATCAGCCCAAGGGGCATTGTTCCTTGGTAACCTGCCCTTGTTACAGAGAGAACCCATTCCTATCAAGATAACATCAGATGTTGGTCCCCCGTAATGTGATCTGTCTATTTGCCTGTCTGATCTGTCTAAGGTGAGCCAAGCCAAGATGGCAAGAGGAAACCTGGAGAAGACTCGCCAAGACGAAGTGAAGACAGTGACACGCAGAGCGCAGCAACGAGAGATGGACCTGCAGCAGATTATACATGAGTTAGAATCTAAACACAGTGAGTTTGTCATCTTGGAAGGCTTTCTTCAAGTAAACAAATAGGAAAATCACCAATTTTCTGGTTAAGAATTTGAAATGAGTCATTCTTAGAATCCAATTTGTTTCTTCTAATCCAGATGTAATCCAGATGTTCCTTTTTATAACGGTACAACCAAAACATTTCCCTGAGTGGTGTGTGTTGGATTTATTCTTCCCCGCCCCCCAAAAAACCTGTCTTACTCGGCACTTCTTGAAGTTATTTTGTTATTTAAACAGCTTTAACAGTGGCAGAATTGGAGGACATGATAGCCAGCCAGAGCACTCTTATCAGTAAACTCAGAGATGAGGGCAGGACACTCACTGAACAGTTGGACCAACTCAGCAACAAGTACAGGTGAGCGACGAGAAACAATTTGCAAGTTTGACTTTCAGGATACATTTCACAAGACAGGGGGACACAGAATTTAATTAAAGAGTGTAAATATGGACCAGAGTTGTTGAGTTAGTAGGTTGAGTTTGAATCCAAGATTAACGTCTGCCACCCAGATTGAGTCTTGAATCCAAGATTAACTTCTGCCACCCAGATTGAGTCTTGAATCCATGTCCAATAACCAAGTATACAGGAAAATGTTTCCATCAAGGGTCTTTGGCCTGTTTCCAGAAATAAGCAAGTAGATCTGTCACATTTTGCCTCAAAGAACATTTTTACATAGAACACTTCAGGTATTTTCTCGGTCTTTTTTGCCAAATAGATCATTTCTGTTTGTATTCTCAAGGCCAGAATAAGATGTCGCCGTGTAATTTGCTAAATTTCAGGCTGTTACCGGGTCTGGAACCCCATTTATCAGTAAATGACATAGAATGTGTCACAGTCTTTGCACTGATAACCTTCATAAAGCAGACTTCTTCCCATAGAGAGAGAGAGCTTTTTCTTTTCAGACATTTCTCCCCAAAGTGCATATTATGAACTCTGTTATCATCACTTCCTGACAGGACTGAAATCCGAAGGTTGAAGCAGACTAACGCCGAGATGTCTGCCAGGCTGGAGAGACTGACTAATCAGCATGCCGAGATGGAAACCCAGTGCGTCGATCACGGCAGGATGCACAAGAAGATGACCAATAAACTACAGCAGATGGAGGATCACGCTCAGAGAAGTGCACAGCAGGTAGGGTCAACAGTTTGACCGCGGGTCAAGTGCTCTTGAACATGGGGTATGTGCCATACAGTCACACTCAAATGACCTTTGTCATTGTTACGACAGTGTCCCGTTGGTTGTAACTCTCCTGGCATTTTTGGTCAATGACGTTTCTTACAGTTATTTTCATGTGATTGGTTTCCCTCTGTATTGATGAATGAAATTAGCTGTTAATGACAAGTGGTGCAAGCATGTTTGAGGGCCTGGCTCCACATGCTAGATAGTACAGCCATCCATTGTTGGTGTGACATTGGTCAAACTCTGGTTAACTTTATTGTCATTGCTTGAACTTGCCTAAGGACGTGTCTCATCCCCGAGTTGGAAAAGCTTTTTTTTCCCAAGCAATGATCTCCCTTGGTATGATGCTCTCTCCGTGAGCTTGCTTGTGTACATGTCTGTCTGCAGATTACGTAGGACACTTGTTCAGGTCTATGGAGGACAAATCTGTGTGCTTTATATCTCAAGGGAATTTACATGTAACCATGGTAACTGGTGACTGGTTTTAAAAGGCAAGGATTCACCATAAGGTGCCTCATTATAAAGAATCTTGGAAATAACGTGTGAACATTCACGAGATTTGTCTTTCAGATTTATGAGCTTCTGGAAAAGCAGACCAACCTGATGCAAGAGAGACAGATGTTGAGCCAAGAGGTCGATTTCCTACGATCTCAGCAGAAGAGCTCCTCACTGTTGAGCTCTCGGCACGCACCGTCTGATCTGGACTTGACGCCGGAGCTCGATGTGAACCTCCCTGGCAGAGGAGGGAACGGATGACCATAGTAGAAGGTGCACGGCGTGCTCTCCAAATAGTTTTATTTTTACATCAATCAGCATTTACATTCCAAGGAATCAGTGCAGAGACCATCCACATTTCAACCAGCTTGGATCGGCTCTGTGATAGTCAAGAACAGTCGAACATTGAACTTTGGAACTAACCTACCAACAGTGGGTCTCGTTCATCATTAGTAATGATGGCCATGCATATGTAGCAGGCCACAGGAGAGAGCAAGACCTACGAGATCTGTGACGACATTTGACCCCATTCAGACAAGCATCTTGTTGAATGTGAATTCACAGCTGAAGCGCACGTTACCACCAATCAGCCACCTGTTAACCCATGATTCTTGCTTGAACCTGTTGACTTTCACAAAGCTCCTCTTCACTGTTGTCTTTGTACTGCATATTCCCCAGATTTTTTTTTGAAATTTGAACAGGGAAAGATTTCAGTTATCTGAAATTTACATCGTGCCAAATGCAGGTTGTTAAAAATACTCGTGGTAGTTTTAAAGTTAAATAATTGTCTTAAAAATGATTCTTTAAAAAAGCTACACACAAAAATTAAAATAGAAGTGGCAAGATTTATACTAACTTCATTAATCCTTGTTCGTTCGTTTACTTACCCGTCAAACCGGCTTCTAAAAATGCCTTACGGTCTCTAACTTAACGGGTTCCCATACTTATCACATCACATCAGTAGCATTTAGCACAGCAGGGATTAGTTGTTTTCTATATTTCACCTAAAACAACAATTGTTTGCTGAAATCATTCAGTTTTTTTCTCAAGGTTTACTTGAAAGAGCAGGTAATTGAAATGGGTTTATTATAGGTTAATGGCTGAGTCTATATTAACAGAGATTTCACCATAGAATCCTATTGCTTCTAGTCTTATGCAAGATAATTTTGGGTTTTTCAACTTCAAAACTACTGGGAGTATTTTTAACCATGTAAAAAATAGAACAATTTCACTTGGAATGTTGCAAAATTTACTACTAAGCAACAAATTCTTTTCTTAATGAAGAGACCAGACAGGTGGTTTTTTACCAAATTTTTATCAATTATTTATTGTATATTTGGAAACTCAATTTTTCTTGAGCAGGTTTTTGCAATAAATTGCTGTTTACTCATCGTGAATGTAGAGACATTTCTTCTCTTCCAAGCGTGCCTATTTCAAAATGCAACTTTTAAACCAGCAATTGTAATCTTCCTTAAGCAGAGGCATCCCCTCATCGCGCAGTTGAAAAGAGCCATGTTGGTTGGGAGTGTTCATTTTGCTGGCACAACATGCACATTTCATAGTGGTTTGTGAACCAGTGACCGAAGGAGCCTGTGTTGCTAGGAACATTGCGCCCTCTCTGTGTCCAGCTCAAGACTGACTGCGCCAACAAAATGCAGTTGACATAAGTTTTGATACTACAAAGAAGCAAAATCAAAATCTGTAAATGAGAAAGTTGATAACCTTCAAAGCAATTTCCACTTGCCCATCGTCATAACGATCTTGACTTTATTGCACATGTCCATTTTTATGCCTCTCCAAACTCTTCTCCACTGTGGACAACAACTTCTTTTTAACAGGCGTCATAGCAACAATTGGAACACTTATTTGGGACAATATTTCTTGTAAACAAAATCAGTGTTTATAACTCATGGCTGTTTCCATGGACCGATAAAGGGGACCTGAATTTTAAATTCTCTCTAAAAAGTGTGACCAACTTGCATCATCAAAATACCCTTTCAATAAATACTGTAGCATTCATTATTAAATATAATGCATTTCAAATGTGCTTAGTCTGATCAAAACCAAATAATTTAGTGTTCAGCTTGCAAAAATCCACTTTTCTTTTGCATACAATGACCATACCACAAGAGACACGATTTAGATTTAGCTAGAAACTGCACTTCTTGACTCAATTGTAGGAAAGCTTGCTAATGAATTGGAACTACATGTCAGTTGGTAACAGTCTATTCAAGCCACAAACTTGTGCCAAAATGTGCTGAATGCTAAAAGGATTTAGTATGCTCTCCATGTGTTCAGACACCCACTAATTTGGCTGAACTTGACTGGGGTGAATTGATGACAAGGCATAGATAGTGATCCAAAAGTTAACACCTCTTCTCACAACTGAGCGCCTGTTTAAACGTTATTCACTTCAGAAGTTATATCCACAAACCACTTGGATTTGTACTTTCCACTATACATGGTCTTCAAAAGCATTTCTGACTCTTGTGAGCTTTAGTCTAGACATCACTGCAAGGTTGCCCGTCCTCATCGTGGTATGTGTCTGCCTTCAGCCGTGATGATGCTGCCAATTCATCTGTGCTGCTGTTCACAGCCGATTGGCTTGGGGCTCCATCAAGTTCAACCACTTGACTGCCTCGCTTCCGACTGAATCCAGAAAAAAAAAATTAGCATTCAGAACACTCATATTATTTCACATCTATCGGGCACAATTTGTACTTGCAACCCATAAGTTTGTGAATGGAAGTTTTATCTAGAGGCTTCAAAACTCTGCATGTGTGCACAGAAGTATACCTGTCTGCAAAACTACTGAACAGGAGCACACCAATGATTTTATTAAAGGACAACCAAGCACCAATTCTGTGAATATGCTCAAGCACCAGAATTGTGTACATTCTGTTGAAATTTGTTAGATGCAGTCCATACCCTACACACACACACCCCCATACAAGAAGCCAAACATAATCTAGTCCTTGCAGAAAGTTCATTTCTTTGACAAAATTTAATTCCAACATCTGACATGAAAGGTTTCTCTGGAGAACATACTGAGTTGAATTTGAGCAAACTTAAAAAGTTTCCAATTGTAAGAATCATGACAGCAAAGGAGAAAATGTAAGTTTTCATAAACTCACCTACGGCCAGAGCTATTAACAGAGGACGTGCAGTTTGACAGAGCCCAGGGTACCAAGATGCAGGGTGCAAAGTCCAGGGTGCAAAGCCCAGGGTGCAAACAAGAAGGGAAAATGAAATTCAATTTTACACAAGCAGTTCAGAGAGCTGTTATGTGCTCTACACTGGCAAACTAAAGTAGTACAGTCAACTGCAAAATAATTGGCTGTGAATGTCAAGAGATGCATCCGACTGAAACAAATGAACAGTAGAAGTACCAAAGTATACGGTTAATAAACAATGGAAGTGAATATCACACCAAACCCAACAAATAAGCAGCGTGAATACATGTAAGGGTATAACTCAAGTTATCTGTAAATGCAACTTTAAAGCCATTGTACGCAAAAGTTGAAAATTACCTCTTTCCAAAGAAAATATTTCTCAGGGACCCTGTTAAGAAATTGGACTTCTTGGCAGACTTGCTGACTGGAGTAGCCCCGGCCCCTGGACTTTTGTTCAGATTATTTTTCTTAGTTGTTCTCGGCGTTGATATCTTTTCCGCCGACCCGTTTACTTGTTTTCTTTCGTTCCACACATCTTTCAGGATTCCAGGTTTTGCCGACTCGGGCATCCTGACCCGGCTCAGGTGAGGGATAGAGTGGGAGCGTTTTCGATGTTCGGAACTGCTGCTGCTGTGCTGAAGTTGCAGCGTACTCCCTCCCCTCGGTTCTGAGCTCAAATCCCTGACACGGAGAACCTTGTTTGAGCCGGACGCACTTCGCTGTCGATTCCTCAGTTGTTGATACTGATGAATGTCAGTTTCTTCAAACATGATGTTAGATCCTGCAGCCTCGGTGTGATAGACATAATCTCTTGGTGTTGAGGTCCTAGAAGATGTGGAGCTGGATAGAGGTGTATCAAACTGTCTCCTGTGTCTAGGACTCTGCTGGTGTTGGATTACCCCTGTTTGTGTAGCTCTAGGCAGTGCACTGGAAGGGGAGGATGGTTCATATCCGATCTCTTCGCTGTCGTCATCTTCACCATAAATTCCATACCTTGGCAGTTCTGGAAGGTCATTCTGCAATCTGGAATTCCTCCTATGCTTGTTGAGATCGCGGGTCCTGTACAGGGATTCTGCCTCGTCGCTGGCTTGCTCCGGGATGTACATCATGCCTGGGATGTCCCTCGATATTCCCTGGTTAGTCTCAGTCAGCATCCTCTGATCATAGCTTCCGCGCCTTGCCATATGCGCTCGGTGCTTTTGGGGCATCCTCGGACTAGACTGGGCCATGGCCTCCCTAGCCCCAGCCCTCTGATTTTCGATAAGGCTGAATCCGGGGAAGGATGCCCGTCGATCTCTACGGTAACCATTAGGGAGTGTGTAACTGTGACTTGGAGCTTTCTGTTGACGTATTGGGCTACTGTGCCACTGACCACCAGTCACACTGTCATGCACTGCTCTCGGCACATCTTTCTCACTAGATCTGTACCAACAAGTAAAATCCAACTTTATTTTCTGAAAAAAATTCCTTGATAGAGGAATGAACCAGACAAACAAACCTTGTCTGATTCCCTTATGTTTTACTAAATATTTTTGTTTCTCTTTGAACAATCCAAACCGCTACTTCTCTGGTTTTGCAGCATTACTAATTTCTCTAGTATCATCACTGTAAGTGTGATGCCTGACCACAAGACCGACTACAGCCCTTTGAACCAAGACATTAACAAATTTGGAGCAGATCAACATGATGCTGGATAATGCAGTTGGCCAACCATCCTCACCCGTTCAACAATGGCCTTTTGCAAAATGTTGGCTCTGTCCCCAATTTTGAATTCACCAAGCATTAACTGGTTGATCCAATTAAAAGTCATGTACAGTCTCAAATTGGGCCTAACATGAGACAAATGAATTTTTCTGCAACATAAAATGAAGCTGCGGTGATCAATCCAGAAATTTAAACTCATAAAACCAAAGTGAAGCCCAATGAGGGAGTTGAACCCAGTACATGTATTTGCAAAACTCCTGATACTGATTACAGGAAGTTCTTTCAGTTTTGTGGCATTTTTAAAATCGTAAGTTTGAACAAAATGTCTTTGTGTGGCTTACCCATGATGAGTTAATCTGTTATAAGGTGAGACATTCTCCATAGACTGCACCCCACTATCCTTGGTGAGTGACGAGGACTGACTACTCATTGACACATGAGGGGAGAATGCCAGACTTCCTTTTCTGTCAGACAAGAAACTCTTGAATATTAACAAAGATGATGTGATACGTGAATTTAATACAGTGTCTACCACTGTGTCACAGTGGGGGGGGGCCTACTTCACAACGTAATCATCAGTTCATAGTATAAAATTTGTAACATGTTAATAGGTCAGTTTTATATCAACTTAACCATTAGCATCTTTTCCTTTAAATGTGCACATTTTACCTCTGGGCGGGCAGCTTTATTGTGATGAATTCAAAGTAGCTTGCTCAGGGACACAATTCCTCTGATATCTGTCTGTGGGGTTCAAACCCACACAGCCAAAAAGAGCCAAAATGCACAAGGGCAAGTCAAACTATAGTTTGACCAGTAGTCAGTTGCTTTGTAAAAATGCGTTTGTGCTATTAAGTTACACTTGAACGACCCCAATCTGCCTATTTTTAAAAAAATCTCACTGTTACTCAAATTTCAGCACAGGCTGTGATTCTCGTAGCGTACAAGGTCACTGAAATCTCGTACAATTATTTTCATTTGAATGGTTCCCTCTGTAATGATAAATGAAATATGTTACTGGTAACCAGCGGTGCAACCATGCCCCTTAGCCTGGTCCCAAATGGTCGACTAGACATGTCCTACCATGCACCGTTGGAGCGCTGTCATCAGTTGGTCTATAGTCAACTATAGTTGCTGCTTGAACTTACCCTAAAGGGCACTACTATTGATAGAAATTCAGAGTTAGTCTGAAGTGTAAGTAGCCAACGGTCATTCAACTGGCCCCCAAAATCTTGAGTTACACTGATCAGCCTATTCACTAATGTGAGACATGCTTTAGGAAAATGTGCTCAAGAGGATATCACTGATGAGGTCCATTCAATAAATATGCCAGTGGACTGTGCATGCTTAGATAAGTGCATTTTTCTTCTTCTTTTGTTTTAAATTTAAATAAACAGAATCCTCTCAGTCTTACTTCATAAAAGTCTCCTACAAGTGTCCTAAAAAAAGGTTCCAAATTTTGCTTTTCAATATCATTACTGAGTAAGTGACTTTTAAAATCGTACGTTTCTGAGAGGAAGAGTATGTGGGTCCGTGCAGCCTCCACGGCTTGCTCAATGGCTGGGTTCATCGTTGCTAAGAAGCTGCCTAGGTGTGTCAGGCAAGACTCCATATGGAAGTGATCAGGGTGGTCCGAGTCTGTAACCTCCAGGACAGTCTGCAAGAAACAAACCAAAGAAGTTTGGAAGCTTAACATTGTTCAGTATACGAGACCAATTCAAGGTCCTTGACAATTTTCAAATATCTATTCTTTTAAGAGGTCACCAACTTGAATTTATAAAGGCTGGATTTTCAGCATATCTTAGATTTCAGAATTAGGGTGGAAATGAAACTCATGTCTAGAAAGTGGGCAATCTTGCTAAATTTGAGTGTTGACATAAAAAGCACTCGATGCTTTTTCTGAGAATTTGTGAGGGAAAATGTTTCAAGCTCAATCAGCTGCAATATTCTACCAAGCAGAAGATTAGGCCTTTGTATCGGGACCTGGCTCATCAATTTGTGACTTCTGGCCATTTTGTAATCCAGTGTTATTTGTCCTTTATACATTACACAGTATAGCCAATATTGATTGTTTGCCACCTTGGAAAACCTGTCATCCATTAAGTAGACCTTGCAATGATTCCGTATTTGTACTGTGGATTCTTTGAGGGGTATTCAACTTTGACCTTTTTCCCATGAAGTTTGGATGACAGGGGGCAATAGCATGTGTCTGGTTTGTCACACACCTCACATCCCCTCTCAGAGAAGTTCCTCCCCCCCCCAATATTCCCATCAAGAGTGGGAGGTTATGTGAAACTTAGAAAAAAATTGACAAATCTGCTTTTGGATAAAAACCAGATCTGGCCAATGCTGGCCAATCTCAGGGAAATGTCAGACTCTAAACACCAGGAAAAATCTCTTACCTTAAGGTGAAGAACATAGGCTGGTATTCTCTGAATTGGAGCCAGGAGGTAGCCCAAGAGATCTGCTTGTTCATCTTCGATGTCGGCTAGCTGCTTCTGCAGATGAAATTTATCATAGATTTTGTTAAACATCTTAACTTATCCAAACAGTCTAAAAGTGCTCTAAAAATGGAAAATGTTTCTCATTTACAGCCAAGGTTCAAAAATAGTTTAGCAAACCAATGTCTAAAGTAGTCAGTAAACACTAATTTACAATGGTTGAAAAACTGTTTCAGACTACTCTCAGTGATGTGTTCGTTGGTGCATCACCTAGGGAGCTTGTGATAACACTTCAAAATGGCTAACCCGATAGTTTAAAACAATATTCCTTTTTCAAATATTCAACCCACGACATTCCAATGAATTGGAGGAAACTGTTTTACTGTTCTGC
Source organism: Acanthaster planci (assembly GCF_001949145.1). Next base: position 65,080 of record NW_019091514.1, on the reverse strand, counting down.
ACATTTTACCTTCAGAAAGTTGGTCAGTTTGGCCGATTTTCTTGTATGGTGTGACAGCAAAGACAAACTTTCTGGAAAGGAACTGATGTAGGACCCATACTGGGACAGGAAACTAGACTGTATTCAAAGCAAGATAAAAACAGCAGTTGCAAGATTTCCCACACCTATTCATGTTACCAAAAAGAAGATTTTAGCATATGGCGAGGAACACTTTTTCTGAGGAACATATTACCACTTTTTGGCAAAGGATGGATCCAATTTTAAATCACAAGTTCTGGGAAACTAAAGTTACATTTTTTAGAAACGCATTTTAACCACTTCCTAATGAAGGATATGTCAACATCTGGCAGTCAAAAAAAGCAGGCAGGACTGACAGGTTAAAACACCAAGAATGCCTTGACTCTTCAATGTCTGATGTTTGAACATGCTGATCTCCCATTTGTTCTGTACATATGGTTCGAAGTCTGAAAAGTCTTTGAAGGAAAACTAGGTTGAAATTGGTCACTGAGTAAGTCGGACCTATTTTGGAAGCAAATATCAGCATTTGTGGCATTTGGCTGAATACCAAAAGTTATCCACTGTACCTTGCTTTTTCAAAAGTCAAACATTTTGGCCAAAAACAATACCATCCACAAATGTTTTGAGGACTGATTTTCAAAATATCAGTAATTTTGTGGCAGGGAGGGGACTACATATATCTCCCATGACTGAACACTAGCTAGAAAAGACCCTAAAATGAATATTCATACAGAACAAACTCAAAGAAATAAAAGGCATCAGAATGGGAAATGATTTTGAAAAAAAAATTGCCTTTGCATTACACTTACACTTTCAGGACCAGCAAATTTGGCAAAGATATCCCCGTGCATTCCTTGCCACAATGCATCACTGAGCCTTGTCTCCAGGGCACACAGCAGACAGCAATGTCGGTCAAACATCTTAGCAAGGGATGGAGGGAATATGACGCTAGACAGGAGATGCAAAAAGGAGCTCCAAATTAGAATAAGACTGGCATTCTTTCTGCATTATCAGCTGTACTTACTGTTGATAGCCAAAAAACGTGATCTGCCTTTTTACAAACTTTTCAAAATGGCTTTTCAAAGATTATTACTCAATGGGGCAAAAATATTAAATAGGGTTTACATTCTGTGAGTCTGGTACTACCTTTATATGCTTTTCAAATACTGTACAAAATGAAAATTGTAATGAAAACTGAAGGTTTTTGTTGATAGAATATTGTTTTAACTGGTGCATTTTAAAGATTGAACTGAAAACGTTAACTGTTCTCACACACAAAATGGCACCAGCAAGCAGTTACATCGATCGACAACACAAATATTGAAAGAGATAGTCAATTCCAAAGACTTAATTAACCAGCAGAAATACGTGTATAAGTCCACTTAATTCACAAGCTGCTAATAACAGGAGTTCTTACTTGATATCAGAAGGGTGGATTAGTGACTCGGTGACTAAGGGTAACATGATGTTGTCGAGGAGAGCATTGAGCTGACCGACATACTTCCGCTCTGATGAGAGAAATTCTTCAGCTACCTGTATCCTCTGACCTGCAAGAAATAAATTTGCAAAAACAGGCCTTGTGTCAAAGGTCTTAGAACCACCTGTTTCATGTTGTTGTAAAACAAAGTAAAAACAAGGGCAAGATTTGTATTTATTTACCATCTAAATTAATTGGTTTAACAATTTGGATTACAAAAGTCGCAGCCTAGAGAGTCCCACTAAATATTTTGGTCTCATCGTAAATATGTTTTGCTTGAAGAGTGAAAATCTGTAGGTAAAACACTAGTGATGTCGAAAAAAATCATGGGTGACTATGCATGTCACTGGCTCATTAACAGTCTAACCATGAAGGAGGATTGAGACAGCTGACCAGATTCTGTAGGCACAAACATGGCTGATAATTATGCATTAATGACATATTTTACTTGGGAAAAAATAGTGCAAATGATAAAAAGATATTCATGAAAAAAAGGAAGTGCTTCCTTTATATTTACTTGTAATTTGAAAGTTGATTATTCCCGAAGAATTCGACCCGGCTAAAAATTAGAATTCGAATCTAAATGAAAAAGGATTTGAATTTGACAGATAGTAAATTTAACCAACCCTGCCGATCCAAATAAAAAGTTTTCATTTCTGAAGTTTATTGGTCCTCTCTAAAACAAAACATCAAATTTTATTTTCTCTCCCCGGAAAAGAAAACATCTAGTAAGGTGAGAGAAGCTATCCATGGCACACTTTCATTTCAGTGATGGATTTTTCCACAACGAAAAAGCATGCAACTGACAGGGTTTTACCCTAAAGAATCTTCAAAAACAAATTGGCAAGTGTCATTTCAAATATGGGCAATTCACAACATTGTGCCTCCAAGATTGTGACCAATCACAATGCGCGAAATCTGTGACCCTTTCCAAATGTGCAGTGGGTTGACAGATTTCGTGCACTGTGATCGGCCAATGTGTTGCAAACTCTTGGAGGCGCACGCGCTATTGTGAAACACCCGTATTGTTATAGTGGTGCCCCCCCCCAAGCACTGACAATTGGAATGTCCTTGGATTAAAGTATTAGACATGGTGGGCGCACAGCGATCGATGGGCCTCATTAGGCTCAAGTAGACAAGATTTGTATCCTGGGAACAAAAGGAAAGGTTGAAAGATCTGAAACAGCTCCTGCTTCCCAGGAAATGAACAATCAAACAGTGACATGTACCCCCCAAATCAATACTTGCTGGCACTGTTAGGTACTTGTATGTCTATAGACATAAGTCTGCTCTGTATCATGCAGCAGACAAAAACATGGACGGCTGGTGGTTTTGTTTTGTTTTGTTTGTAATTTTTTTTTCTTAATTTGAATTTTCCTTTGTCTTAACGTGTGTTTTTATGACTTTGCAAATCTAGTAATTTTACTTGTTTTGATGTACTGTTTTCAGTGATTTTATATGTATTTATGTACACATGTTTTAGTCAGAATGTTACAATTAAACTGCGCCTTCGAACAGCATGTTGCTGAAGCTGGCACGTCAAAAATTCATTATTATTATCAAGTCTTCTTGCTCACTGAGGGGAATACGGGCGATTCACAATAGTGCGCCACCAAGAGTTTGCAATGCGTTGGCCAATCATAATGCGCGAAATTTTGTCAACCCTTTCCAAACGCGCACTGGTTCGACAAATTTTGCGCATCGTGATTGGCCAACGCGTTGTAAACTCTTGGTGGCGCACTATTGTGAAACGACGTATTCAGTGTTTTGAGGATGTTTAAAGGATACTTGCCGTTCGAGAGTCTGAGTTTGACGAGTTAGCATTTTCAAAGCTTATTTCATTGCAAAGATGTATTTCTCAAAAATGTACACTCCTGATTTTGGAAGTAAAATCTACACGAATGTGAAAAATTTACATTATGGGCATGTGGAGAGAAACCTGTCTGAATATCTGTCTCCTGTACATCAATTGTAAACATGCATCCATATTGGTGATGATGTCATGTCCCCATGTTAAGACCTCTTGGAAAAAAATAAGACACATAAATTTAGATAAAAAAATTTTTGTCAAATTCAACAAAGTATGAAGTTCTCACCTTCAGGATCGTCACTGGAGCTGTGTGTCTGATCTACAGTGCTGAATGAAACTCTCCTGCCCGGGCTGAATGCCTAAGTCAAAAATAGGAAATTTGAATTCAATATCTCTCACCAGAATTCGTCCAAATTTTGCAGGCCTAACTGTAAACAGATGTCAAAGTAAACCAAACAACATGACTAACTGGAAGTCAACATACCATTCAAAGGAGCGCATAAATTACAAGATATCATTTTCATCAACTAATTTTTGTTACTATTTAAAATGAAATGCGCTTTGAACATTTCCCAGTTACATTTCATACTTTGTGTCTTTGTTTTCCGTTGTACATTCTGTCATGTTTTACAAGCTCTCAATGGCCTGAAATCACATTCTTAGATACCATGGTGCATGTAAATTGCAACAGTATGAAAATGGATGGAATCAAGTCCCAATTAAATGTGATTCCATTCAATCCACTGCACCTTGCTCGTCTGTTCCCTTTCCTTTGTGTCATTTCCACTGGAGTTTGATGAACCTCCACTACGCTGCGTTGTGTACTGCCTACTGTCATCTCCCTCCAGTAAGTCAAACGAAGTATTCCCATCTGAACAAAAAGCAAAAAGTGTGGTCAATTATGCTAGGTGAATCGACCTCACCAGTTCTCGCGTGATTCAAGTGAGCTTATTCTCAAAAATCTAATGTAACCACATCCTACAATATCCAAGTTGGGAATGTCTACTAGACTGCATTGATTTTGAGCAGAAAAATATCTATTTTTCGGATTGTATTCGATTTAGGAAATTCCCATGAAATGTGACGAGATGGTTATGCTTACAGATTTAAGAAATCATTTTAATGTGTTCCAATGTTACAGTTCTACAGCTAATTTTCAGATAAACTTGAACTCAAAGAAAGCAGACCTTCTGCCTTTACTTCAACAGCTGTGAAGTTACCAATCATACCCCTTGCTGGCCAAGCATAAGGGATAAAAAGTTGTTGCCAACAAAAAATGACACATTGAGCAAAGCATCGAGGCCGTGAATTCCATACAAACATACTGTCCTCAATCCACAAGACAGATTCATTTTGCTTCTTTGCTCACCGTTGTTGTTCAAGTCACCAGGGTCTGGCAGAGAATCAATGAAGGGTTGCATCATAGGAGCCATTGGTGTCTGTGCCTCCAACGGCAGGACACTTCTACATTCCCGTGCACCTTTCAGGTTGGAGTAGGCAGCAGGTGTGCTCTTGCGACGACGAAGGAGATTGTCATTAGGTGCAGTCTTATGGTTGGTGTCGCTCTTGTTGGCATCTCCCTCCGACTTGGTTGACTGCGAGATGCTTGGCCTTTGTTCTTTTTGCCTGCCAGTGAATTTAGAGTAGGAATTATACACAATCACTTCAAAAGCTTTCATAAGGTTTTCAGTCTCAGTATTTATTTTATGTGAATATGACACAGAGACAATAAAACACAGATGTACCTTTGGTTTTCTATATTCCGTTCATTTTGTTTCAGCTTCCGTCGCATGCGTCCATGCTCCCGTCTCAAGCTCTCGAACTGCTCCGCTAGTCGACCGGTCTCTTTGTTGCTCTTCTGCACTTCTTTCAGGACAGAGCTCAGATCCGCCTGGAAAATATTGAGTGGATTAAACAAAGGGAGATAACTCTATCCAGTATACAATCACTTGCTGCAACAGACAATGATTAAAAAATAGGAGTGGTGTGTTTGATTTAATCTTTAACTTGTTACTCCTCACATATACTGAAACACCTTGCTTTAGGCCACTTACAATGTTCAGTGCAACCCAAAATATTGAACTCTATCAGAAGCCACGAACCCCTCCAAAAAAAGTAAGAATCTTTTTTTTCAAAAATGGAATAAAGGCAATGTTTGGTTAACACCATTTTCCCTTCTTTCTGAAAGCAAGATTAGCCCTAAACTGTACTTTCTCCCCTAAGAAAAGACATAAAAGGTTACATATGAAAAATCATCAAGTTTTACACTCCCCAAAATAGATTTGACCCCTCCCCCAAAAAGAAAATCGTTCTGCAAATGGCCTTTTTATACATCAGAATTCTCAAAACATCAACAGAATAAACAACACACGCTCAATTGTAAGATATAGATTTTGTTCTTTAGTGTCTTTAAAATAATCTACATGTGAAGGTCTGTCTTCCCTGTGACAGTGTTTCAAGATCTACTTCAAGTTGGTTAAGTTTCTATGAGTGCTTGTTAGTTCCTAAATGAATAGTTGAAATGTTACTTCTCTATATTTCTTTGCTCCACTGTAATATTTTTGTGATTTTTTGTGAAGGCTAATAAAAACTGGTTCTAATACATGATGTTTGGGCATGATATGTCCATCTTTCCATCATTGCATTTATTTGCAGCACCTAAGCAATATGATGGGTTAGCTCTTAATCAAATTTCCGTAATTACACAGGCCTACATGTGTTCATCTTAATGACATATTTGCCCACAATAACATCTCCTTTTACCCTAATTTGATGCACACATGTAGTGAGTTCCTCAACCTTCTTGTCTGTCTCCTGTTTGTGGTCTTTCACTTCCTGTTGGAGGAGTCGGTCACCATCTTGGACACGGGACAGCTCCTCCATAGCCTGAATGAAACCTTCCTTCATCTGGTCTACCAAGTTCTGGAGCTGGAAGTAAATATGCCACACCATTATTCTTAACAATTCACTGCGAGGCATACAGAAATCAAATGTTTACACAGCTATGATTTGACAAAGTTAGGAAGAGTGGCGTATTTAGCTTTTGATGCTCAAAATATCAAAAGCCTCCTCAGCTATCCCAACATTCCTTGGGCCCTCGGTTAGAGAGCAAAGCTGCAGTTGCTTGACATTTAAATAGCTATCACTGTAAGTTTTTTCCTACTTGTCTTTCAAATGCAGACCTCTTCGATTTACTTTGTTACAAAAACATTGCTCCTCCCCCTTTCAATCTGGGGTGGGTTTAGAAAGACAAACCTCGGCTTGTCTGGTACAAAACAAACAAATGTCTCTCTTGATAACAAGAAAAACAATTAATAAGCAAAAATCCCCACAAAAAAGCACTGTGCATCAACACTTTATAGCGCGTATCCCCCTCAAAAAAAGGAATACTGTGTAATCACATAAAAAGGGCTGACATTGTTATAAAGACGTAAAAAAAGCTCTAGAATGAATGAAATTTCTTGGTGATACCACCTTTTTTATGTGCTCCTTCTGCAGTTGGAGACCTCACACATGCTGTACACCAGTTATTACTAGGAACCCAATTTTAAAAATAAAAATATGGAGGCTCTGTCCCAATTCTGATAACAGAAACCTTCTCAACAGAACGCCAGCCTGACAGGGAGAACTATCCAGGACACTACAATGTCACAAGACGAACAAAATGTATTGGTGGAATTCGAAGGGCACATAGGAGGGTTTACATTAACGAATTTGGGCTTGAGTTGTTTGATCTTTTCTCAGATTTCGGGGAGCCTCTCAGATGATTTTGTTTCGTGGAAAATAATTTATACTGAACCTTGAGCTTTGAAATGTGTCTTTGATTTATATCTTTGTCTTTCACAAATCGAAACTTCGAAGATAAAAATTGTAGTTTATTAAGTTCTCCTGACTTCAACAACAAAAATCTGAAGACAATTTACAATTCACTTCCACTTAAATTTCTCCTCCATTATTTGCCAAGCCTTTACTCCCAATGCAAACAATGTACATGACATGCCAACAACTCAACTCCTGTTACTCAAGAAGATGAGGAATGCAGAACATTCAGAGTAAAAGAAAATTCACTGCTTGACCCAGGAGCAAACTCTGCTAACGGGGCTAAGCTTGTTATTCATTGAATCCACTGAATATGTGCACATCCAATTGACAATGACAGCGCAAATAGACATGGCTTAAGACCAGAAGCAAACAATCCCAACCGCCCTCACTCTTTAGGAAGACTTACAAAGACCCCATTTTGAAGGGCACACAAGCCATCCTCCTATCCCATCCACTGTGACTTGCCTAACCCCCAAAATGGAGCTTTGTTGGGATAACAGGTCATTAAGCAGAGAGAGTCATTGATGGGTCTTGTGGGACCTAACTTAACACCCCAGGGTGGTGAGCTAGTGGCTTATATAGAGGGTGGCAATTCTATAGGTTTCGTCTGTCACTATCCATCACTGATCAAGTATTGAAGGCAAGGAAATTTCACACCCAACCCTTATTCTGTTAAAATTAATGAAAAGTACATGTATCTCAAGGTACATGTAAATGTCTGAATGTATTTTTGATTCAACTCTCCACCAAGATATTAGAATTTCAGGCCTTAAAAAGGATTGGTCACTGAAATCAAAATTACAAGGTCATAAACACAAATCAATGGCAATATTCCCTTGGTCAGGGAAGATCGAAAAATGCCTCCATTATCAGAATTTTTTACAATTTTGTTTAAAATATAACTGTAAGTACTTATAGGTTTCATGAAACAAGCTTAAGTTTTCAACTTACCTGAGACATTTGTTCCCCAAACTCCCCTTTATATTCTGCTCCTATAGAACAAATAAAACCTTGGTTAATATAAGAACTGTCAAAGGACCCATAAAGGTATAAATAAAATCCTATGAAGAGAAATTTGTTATTATTTTAATCATTATGTTTAAGTGTATGTTAGCTGTGTCTGGACACAGTAACTGTGCTTTTTAGCTGAGAAACACTATTTTTATATCACAGAATGTTTCCCGTTTGAGTTTTATTAAAATAAAAACCCAAATTTTGCAGATTTAAGACTTACCTCCGAACAAATCCCCTGCCAGTTACTAAGAGAATACACATACATACATGCACCTGTCGCTATTACTGTAGTAAAACTCATGCTTTCTGAAGTGTACATGTGTATGTCACCCACGATGCGGAAGTTAATCAACCCACATCATTTTTGTAATGGCACAGACCTAGAGTCATGCTTTTTTTTCAGACTTACAGACAGCTATAGAGTGAATCAGCGCATAAGGCCTTACCTTTCTTAAGATCCATGTTGATTGCAACATCCAAAACCACAATGTTTCTCACACAGCCATCTGACCCACAGTACTAGTTTTCACTTGTGTGATGCATCAAGAGCAGATGGTACTGCAGACTCAATGTTCCCCTGCCAAAACTTACACATGAAACAACTGGGTAGTTGGAATGGCTTTGGCAAGCTTTTTCATTCTGTCTGTGTTTTCACATACCTCATGGTTAACCACATTCAGTCAACCGTTATATTCACTGATCTTTGATACTACAAAACATGAAGGGTTCAAATGCTTGCTTCCAAAAATTACCATGGGGGAATCAACTTGAAATGAGACAGGTTCTCCTGATCATTGCATCGGTGTGTTTTTAATCATTTCATTTTGTGAAAAGTTATCAGCTATGGGCTTCATGTCTAGGGGAACATGAATACCACAACCTCGTTTGAAATAACACATAAAATGTCTCAGCAATTTTTGATCAACCTTCATTTTTGGTCTCATTTTCTTGTTTACCTTTTGTTGATTTGAATACAAATCCCACACTGACTGAAAACAGTATTTTCTAAATTCTATTTACAAGTAAGTATTTTGGACAAACTTGTCTTTCCTGCTCAATATTCCCTCTTGCAAGATTCTTTCAAAGACCTTCTTCAGTGATGTGGAAAATAGCCTGCAGCCTTTTCGCATTCCAGATAATAAATCAAGACAGTCATACTTTTCAATTTTTCTCCGGCATTCCGTAGCAACCATGCAAAACGAATCCCCACTTTGTTGTTTAAGTGCTGGTGACTACTTCGAATAGGGCAAATGGCTGGAAAATGCCATATATGATTAGTGATGCCTAACTCCTAATTATGCCCAAAAAGTGACAGTGAATCCTTTTAGTTCACATCTTAGGGAAGAGTATGGAAATGTCAGTATCAATTTAGAAACACAGAAATTTCTGTACCTAATGAAATGAAAGAAACTGGAAATTAATTTCACATCTTAACACAGGTATTCATGGAGAAAATTTAAAATGGACTAAAACTTAGGCACTAAGTGAATCCCTCGTTACGTACAATGTACAACCTCATTGAACTATCTTATGTGAGCATCATAAATAAAGATGGCTTTAACTTATCATTTAGTCACACTTTCAAACTCTTTAGAATAATTCCATTTTTCCCTAAATGGACTTTTTGGGAGTTAGAATCATTGGCCATCTTAACTACCTGCCCAATGCATGCTAAGTTGGTGGTAACCATGGCTCAAAGAACTCATACAGTAGTAAGCAGAAGGCCTTGTTCAGCAAAGATTTGGTTCTCAGCAAAAATGAGGCGAGAGCAAGACACAAGCAAATAAATTGCCTACGATTTGGGCTGGAACCCAATTTTCCTACTAAAATATTTCTGGTGATATTGGCCTGAGGTTATTACCGGATATTTTTAATCTACCTGGTAAAAATGAAACAGACTACAGGATTTATAACAACATTAACTTTGTTCACAACAAGCATTCTCTTCTTCACATCCAAAAAGTAATCAAAGGGACGACGATTTGTTCAAAGAACCATGACAAATACTAAGTAAAATAGCAACACTGAACAACAACGTTTGAGAGAACCTCTCAAGAAATTCATTAAAACTAAGTTTTTGTTTTTCCCTGACTTCCTCACAATGTTTATCTCAACACAATTTTCCTTTTTATGTCTTGCACTCCCCAAATCACCTTCAAAATAAATACATGTATAGCTGCATCTCAAGGAACCTTGTGGAAAAAATTCAGTTTCCATCAACATTCTGACCCAGATTCCTAGATGTCTTCCCCCTGCACGCCGACAGGCTGGGGGAAATCAACCAGAACATGTCTAGCCAAGCCCCGACCACCCGGGCTGAAAGTCTATCCTATGGGTCAAAAGTTGACAAGTTGCTGTGCCGCAAAATCACAAATCATCCTGCAATATACCGACCTCTTATTTATGTTCTAATTTTAAAACACAACACTAACATGCATTATATACAAAGTGAATTTGTACCAGTACAACCTATAACAGAAATCAAAATTGTAGTGACATTAACACCAAGGGGAAGAAGTGTTTAATGTGTATGCCTCACTGTGAAAAAGACGGTGATTCCAAAGAACTTGCCTACTACAGCTTTCAATATATGAAAGACAAAATATTCGTATATTGAGTAGTGATTTTCAAAAGGCAATCACTATGTCGTGTTGTACTGTTGATTCAGAAAATGGTCACTGGATATTAAGAAAAAATCACGGAATTCTGCTAGAATTTCTGCCACAGCATTGATTTCTGCCCCCCAAATCAAAGAAAAATCAGCAGCTATTATTTAGCTTTATTTCTAGCGTGTTTACTGATACTAATACACTCTACAATAACCGTCTGTGTTTCCTGCTCAACAAAACGACAGAACTGAAAATCTCAATCACTTGAAGAGACTGAACCAAACTTTATCAGCCCCCTGCGCCATCTGTTCATATTTACTATAGCTTTAGAAAGACATACAAAAGTAAGCGACCCTTACCTACTTTTCCTGTACGCAAAGTAAAGTATTAGCAGATAAAAATGCTCCACTGCCGCGGTAACGAAGAGACAGTTTCAAAACAGACTGAGGGACCAACTTCGGGCTCTGCTGTCACAGTATGAAGTGCCCGCTTCGCTTCGTTGACAGGATCGAATCGATGGCCCTCTAACGTAACCTTCCAAGTACCAGGAGCAAACAAGGGAGTCAACCAGCCGTTAAGTATCAAGGGGATTAGCAGAAGCTAAAAGAGTACAAACAAGACAGCTGAAAGACGAGCCAAATAAAAGGAGAAATTGGAAGGAGGGTCACAAAACACTGACGCCGAATAAGATCAGGCTGATAAGTCTTGAGTAAAACGTACGCCTGCACAAATGTTAAAATTGCTCTCACTTTTGCAGAATGCTTTTTTTTTAAAGGATCTAGTTTGGGTAATAAAAATCCAAGTGTTTTGTTGATAAAATTCCAATATTCGACAATTAACAAGATTATTACACTCAAAAGCTGTATTATGCAGACAAAATAAGACAACTGCTTTATACAGACAGGTGAAAAAGTGGGGAGGGGGGAGGACATGAGAGAGAGAGAGAGAGAGAGAGAGAGAGAGAGAGAGAGAGAGAGAGAGAGAGAGAAACAGATCATTAACCCTGACAGTCTCCAATCCAGCGATTTTAGTATAATTTTACATTTTTCATTTCAAAAAGTGTTTGAAACTCCTTTACCTAAAATTGTTAGCACACACTCCCACAGAAACGTTCAGATTTTCTCAAGAGGTACCGTTAGGAATTTTTATGTTTTTCACAATGCACCACAGACCATGTACTTTACACTTACATAAGCAACATGGAACTGGGCCTCCGGTACCCGATACAATTTTTCGACAAAACCGTTCCATAAATAGATTGATCAATTGTCTCTCCGGAGCCATTTGGGGAAAAGATTGCTGAACCGTGGAACAGCTGATCAATTGACATTGTCAACGTGGAACATTCCAACCTGTCTGAGTCAATGATGATGTTGCCAAGTCTGTCGCAGTCGATTTTTATGAATTACACGCCTAAGCCTACCTAGAATGGAAGCATCGGTCCAGGAAAAATGACTTGATCCTTGAAATATCCTTATGAATGCTGCTGGATTTACTTATGTCTTTTGCGACCATTTTCAATCAATTTGCATTGCATCTACATTGGTCACTATGGATTATTTGGGATTTAAGAGATCAAAAACGAAAAACCCCATGCCTACCTGTTGTGTAAGAATTTTGCATAAGGTTAGGTAGAAACTCTTTTTTCGAGCACAGTGGCATCTTTGGGAAATTTTTTTCTGAACCAGAGCATTGGCGTTTTGGTATCTGCTGGACGAGGCGGAATAGAGGGCACTCTTTTCAATTTATAACAGGTGATTATTCTGTGGGGATCGGGCCTACTAGGGCTCCAAGGGTGCATAGCCGTTAGGGAACGGGAAAAGCAGGTCGATAGGGTAGGGGCTGAAGTTTAGGGAAAGAGGCTTTGAGGCCGGGGAAAGGTCAATGGAAAACTGAATTTTTAATGCTTTCTGGTACGTGTAATCTGTCAATATATGAAATTAGAAATGTTGGCGTTTACGGTATCATTTTTGATCCTATTTACTACATCATAACATTAGTAAACAACTGGGAAACCTCCCATCTCAACGAATGTCAGGTATTACAAAAAATATATGTGCTGACCGTAAATTACCATAAATGCAATAAACAAGTAACCGATTACATTTATCATATTTCAGCGGCGTATCCAGCTTTAAGCGTCGGGGGGGGGGGAATTCAAAGGCAAATGTGGCTTTGGGCTCATTCAACATTATGGTTGGGAGAAAAAAAAATATCGAAAGCCTTGCTCGTGGTCCCAACATCCTCGCTTTTATTTCGTGTTTCTTTTTTATGATGTAAATTGTTTAAAAAAATCCGTGGGTGGTAGTGGGTGGTGGTGGTGGGGGGGGCAAAGTACCCCAGTTTCCCCTCCCCGCTGGATACGCCGTCATTTTTCCAGTGACCTTTTGTTTTAAATTTTGTGATTAAATGAGAGAGAAGCAGATGGACTTGAGATCGGATCATACAAGTGGGACATAGTAAAAAAACAAACACCTTAATAATATGAAGGACTTGAGCTTTCGCGCTGGGGGGGGGACCACTGGATCTCCTAGGCCTACTGGTGCTGATAAGTTTTTGGCTTGTACATTCAGAAAGATAATTTGTAGAGATGTTCTTTACTTTGTTCTATCAGTAACTATTGACAGACGGGTGTTTTTCTATCGGGGGAAGTTCATAAACTTTTTTCAGCTTTGTCTAAAGTTTAAATGCCAAGTTGCGATCTAACCGTCGTTTGCTCACATTGAGCATAAATAGTTTTGGAAACTTCTGTAGTTTGTCTCTGTTTTCTACGGCGCTCTGTGAGTGCCATCCGACTTGTTCAGATACCGAGATAATTTATCTTAGTAAGTCGGCTTATCAAGCGTATTTAGTCGATTTAACGAGATAAATTATGTAGTCAAGTCGACTTCCTAACTATAGTAAGTCGACATCGCGAGATATTTCATGGCATCAAGCCTGATTCCAGAGTTCCTTATATCGACTTGGCGAGATAATTTATGTAGTTAAGTTGACTCCCCTATTTGGTGAGACGACTTGGCGAGATAACTTATGTCATCAAGTCTGCTTTTGGAATTTGCGATGTCAACTCGGCGAGATAATTTATGTTGGCAAGTAGACTTTACAATTGTGGGAAGACGACTTGGCAAGAAAATTTATATAGTCAATCCAACTTCCTAATTCTGGTAGGTCGACTTGAAAAGATAATCTATGTCAGTGAGTCGACTTCCTAGTTCTAATAAGTCGACTTGGCGAGATAATTTATGTCATCAAGTCTGCTTCTAAAATTCACTGTGAGGACTTGGCGATATAAATAATGTTGCAAGTTGACTTCATAATTCTAGTAAGTCAACCTGGCGAGATAATCCATGTCATCAAGTGTACAACATGCAGGCATGAACTGACTACTCACAAGTGAACGTGACCCGCAGCGTATTTTCTCGCCAAGTCGACTTACTAGAATTAGGAATTCGACTTGAGTATTTAACTTATCTCGCCAACTTGACACAACCAAAATCCGTAAGTAGACTTGACAACAAAATCATCTCTCTGAGACCACAAACCGAGTTCTGAAAGTAGACTTGATGACATAAATTATCTCACCAAGTCAACTTACTTGAATTAGGAAGTCGACTTAATAACGTAAATTATCTTGCCAAGTCGATATAGGGAACCCTGGAAGCAGCCTTGATGTCATAAAATATCTCGTGATGTCGACTTATTATACTTAGGAAGTCAACTTAACTACATCTTTTATCTCGTTAAATCGACTAAATACGCTTTATAAGTCGCCTTACAAAGATAAATTATCTCAGTATCTGAACAAGTCGGATGGCACTCACTTACCATATAGGGGAATAAAATTTTTCCCAAATCTCCTTCCTTTTACTAAAAACATATTTAAATGTAATCAATACGTATGTGCGCTTCAGGCGTTGGGTACATAAAAAGAAGTAAGTCTGAAGAAAAAATAGCAACCTAAATTTGTGAGAATAAAGAAAAACGATATTTCAACACAGTAAGTTTTGATAGCGGCAAGACAAGGCTTTTGATAGAGAAACACACTGTCCTTCGGCTCCATTCCGGGTAGCAAGGCAACATATCTGTCTATATACTACTTAAAATATACCTTGTACATATACTTTGTGTTCGTAGGTACTTTAGAGAGTGTTTAGAACTTTACACTGTTGTGAATACATAGGCTAGGTATTGGTATATACGTAATTAGGTTCTAATCTATTTTGGTGATTGGGTCTTACAATAGATACAATTTTTCATATATTTTGGGTTAAACGTAGATGAAACAGCACGTTGGACATGTTGCAATAACGGGGTTTCGTTGCAGCTACCTGACTAAGCAAGTCTGAATAACTTGGCTCTAAACACCACGTCTTTTCTTAGTCTAGACTGCATGCCTGAGATGAATGAGCCCAAATGCTGTTGCACACATTGGTACACCCATGCATGCCAATAAGCGCATACATATGGATAAACTGCAATGTGTTCACAAGCACAGGCTACATTCGTGGGCACAATAATATGATCATAATTCATGTACCTCTAAACAAGATACGCCCAAGAAGTCGATTACATGTCATGGAAATTGGTATTTGCGGTATGATGGATATCATTATTTTCATATGGAGAATGCAGTCTACTTTCGAATTGGCAAACGCTTAATTTAAGTAATCATTAACTTCTATTCCAGTAACAGATTTTTCAAAAGCCAAAGTAATTTGAAAACCAAATTTCAAAAGTGGACCTTGTAAATTCAACTTTAGTCAGGCTAACATTAACACTTAGACTACTACAATGGCCTAGGAAGCCCGACAGCAAACCCTTTAAAACCAGCCAAAGTACAGCTTGAGACCAGTTATTAAAATTCGTCCTTATGATGTTCATGTCCCGCAAATTCAATGCAGTCCTCTGCATGTCGCCAAAATGTGAAGCACGTGGCAGGAAATTAGACCAGCGATTTAGCCAGTAGATTACACCATGTCCTAAATCACTTTCAGTGAGCCGCGCTGAAGGAAACAAAATCAAATACCAGGGGTTCTATTGAGAAATATTGAATGGAATAAGAAACCTATAATATAGCTAATGAATAAGATATTTGAACAAGATGGAAATGCATACATCCCTAACCGCGAATAAGGGTTAAATTCATACATATTAATGAGCATCACAAAACGTTTAAAGAAAATAAAATCAATCATTGGATAAAAAAAACAAGCAAATGCAGCTACCGACTAAAAGCTTTGGCCTTGAATAACCAGAAATAATTCTTTTCTCTGTTCTTCTAGAGGAAAATAATCTGACGCTTATCATTAGTTATACCTGTATATACTACAGATTAGAGAATCAGCTTGACAATTAATGCTCATTATACTTTTGCCGGCAAGTCTTTATGCTACAAAATGGGAAAATACACCTGTGGTATGATAAACACAAGCTTTGAGTCAAATTTCCAGATGATTCTCCTTGAATCATGGGATTGGACGACAAACAAATCGTGGATTTTATACAGGAGCCTGTGGAGGAAGTGAACTGGTTAAACATAGAGTATTTTTTTAGAAGAATGAGTACCAGTTCATCAAATCAAGGACATGCATATATAGTATTAAAGCAAGAAATACTTGAAAGTATCAAGTTGAAAAATTCTTTTCCGAAAGCTTTAAATGCCACCAGTCACGAAAGGGTATAAAATTGATTTGATTGGACAATGCAATTTAAATGAGCCTCAAATCCTTACTTTGATTAGCCAATACCAGCTCAGTGACATACGCAATCATTGGTCAAGACATAAACTGGTGTTCGGGGATGGGACGCCCCAAACCTTCTTTCTGTAGGAGGCTTTAAAATATTTTTGCGAATAACTTCAAATCAAATACTCAATGCAGCCCTGAAAAAAGGGTGGCTTGATTTCCAGTATTAGCCATTGGTAGAAACCCATTAATAGGATTGTGCATAATAATGCAGCTTATTTGTCGTTCAATCCCTCTGCACCGATTTATCAGAATACACAGCCCTATGTCCTTTGTGCCTATGATAAATTGTTTGGTGGTCGTTTAAGTGGCGCATCCGATGTTATCTTCCAATTCAGCCTGAAGATTCTGGAGTTTTTGGCTGATCCGTTCCCATTTCCTGATCTGGAGATCCCTCAAAACCGGCCACTCGTAAAACACCATTTTCTCATCGATATAGTACTTGTACCTGTGGCACAAAATAAGAAAACAGCTTAATGAATGAAGCTTTCTTGTTTACGGTACTATGCAGTTGTCCGATAAATCACAATCCAACGCACGAAATTTGTCGACCCTTTCCGAACGTGCTTTGGGTCGACAGATTTCGCGCAATGTGATTGGCCATGGCGTTGCAGACTCTTGGTGGCGCACTATTGTGAATCGCCCGTATTGAAGATTACACTGTTAAATAGAAAGGTTTTATCTTATATTCAAAAGACACACGTTTCCATTCACATACGCCATAGCTGCGCATTCCATAGCTTATGGGCTGCTACATCGAATGTCTTAGCATAAGGCACGTTTAAAATATGGACTTCCAGCGAGTCATATATTAGGCCAGTTTAGGTTTCCATTTTGAACGAAAGAACCTTCTCACTTTATTTAAGGATTTATGCATAATTGTAAAGAGTCATATGATCACATCAGTCAAGACGTAATAAAAAGCTTGTATGCGGAAGAATATTAAAGCGTACACTCACGTGATTGATTCCCCATCGCCCTTCATCGGCAGTCCCCTGCTGCCGATCACCAAGTAATCCCTTATGTTCTTCAGGTGTGGAGTATCGCAGGTTTTAGTCTTCATGAAGATTCGCTTGTCACCAGCTTCAACATTATCCAATCCTTCAATGAAAATATGAATTAGATTATTAGGTCTGTGATAGGATTAAGCACCAAACCTTGACAATTGGGGCGTTTATTCTATAGAGTATTAAATAAACTCAAATGACACAGACGTGGATCCTTCTCACCTATGACCTCGAATTAGTTATACGTGTTACACCTAGATAAAAAAATATTTTCAGCGCCACTTCATTATTTGGTATTACCGGTTATTACTAATTTGAATTAAATTAGTGCGCAACTATAGGGAAGCGCTTCTATGAGCCCCGAGCTCGACTAAGAATGGGAGAGATTTTCCTAGCAATATAGAGGCTCTTTCAAGTTGGTGGGAACTGCACTTCGCTGGTTCACAAACGATTATGAAATGCACGAGTTAAGGTCGCATCACTACCAATCAAATGTACGCTCCCACCAACATGGCTCTTTTCAACCGATAAGGGGTGTTCCTGCTCTGGGCGGATACTACTACGCTTTTGTTATCTGGCTAGAGCAGAAGCACCCCCACATCGGTTGCCAAGAGCTGTGCTGGTCGGGAGTGTTCATTTGATTGGTGTAGCATTTCCTAGTCCTTTGTGAACCAGCAAAGTTCAGTTCCAACCAAAGGAGCATCCTTTCTTGGTCCAGCTCAAGCCTTATAGTCGGTGCAGATTCAGTTTAAATTGAATAATTACAATACTGTTGTAAACAACGCCCTGTAATGGTTGCGCTTTTTGTACTCTGCTCACCTTTCACTTTGCGTTTGCAAGATGTCATGTTACGGGCTTACGGCATACCAGTTAACAATAGCTTGTTTACTTTCTTTCCGGTGAAAACATTGCTATTTTGACGGTGACGCCTGTTTCCAGGTAAAAACTGACCACGGTGTACAGGCCTGAACCGAAGAGTATTGGTCGTCCCGTACTGTATGAGACACCCATATAGTACGATCATAAACACAGAATAAAATTTACGGAAGAAAAGGTTTATAGTCATGATATAAGCTGAGACATTCCGTCAACTCGGACAGCGGTGGGCTGACACGGCTTCACATGCACGTTGCCATGTATATAAAACACGACGCTCGCAAAACGGGAAAAAATCCAACGACAAAAGAGTTTTGGAGTTTGGATATTTATGATTTTGACCGTACTTGGTCATAAGTTGAAACCCACGTATTTGGGGAGCTAAGACACTGAATTTTTACATCCTGTGCGAACAAAAATGGGTTAAAATGTTTTTAAAAGGGGTAATTTTTAACCTTGTGGCAACGTTTTCCGGAGTTTCTGTCTACGGACCAAGTAATAAAACACATTGATTTACACACTTCCACCGGATTAGGTCTCGTTGGTCACAGGGCCTGGGATGGGTTGATTAGACCTACTTCAAGATGTTAGAAGTAATTTCTTCGAGCCCTCATTGGATAGCATTTTGCCCACGTGACCTTTTCTTTTGGCAATGCGCACTGTAACATGATCCATATTTAAGGATTCTAAATGAGATACTCCAAAGGTAAGCTATACGTGTCATTGTCCTTTGTCAGTAATTTCCCATAAACGACCGGGCATTCTCAATATGGCATCCAAATATGACATCGTATTCATTTATCATATTTATACCTTTCTTGAGAGGGGTGAGAATCTTCAAGGTGTAGAGCTGGAAGTTGCCCTTCTCCTCCTCGCCATTTACACGTACTTTGAATGCTGTGTGAACACACAATATCAAAGATGGTTGTCATGGAAATAAGGGATTTAACATGCCGTTGCGCTATAGCGTGGCGTAGTATATGCACGTATCTTGTAAGAATGACCTGAAATCGTGCCATTTTTAGACATCCATATAAAAGTTGTCTTCATGGCAACTTTTTATTTTCTTATGCAGGCCTACGTGTCTCTCTTTCAGAGTTGTTTAAACCTCTGACAGTGGATAAAGAAGCGCAACTTATGAAGACTTATTGACTATTGTGTGATCTCCTCGCTTCCCGTTTTAAAAACTAACAAACACATTTATTCGAAAGGTAAGAATTAAAAATGTAATTCTTTACTTAACCGTACCAAAATGAGATTTTGTTACACAAGCCTTCGTCTTCAATTCATAAACATTATAGTCCCTTCCTGTTTTCTTCGGGGTACCTGAACAGTTTCCTGTGGAAAAATAGGAACCGAACAACATTCAATTTTATTTAAACTGGTCATTTATTGATCCTCTAGGGCCATGGTACATTTTGAGATTTTTTTGGCGTCACACAAAAATAGGCCTATGGACGAATGATTATGTCAGTTGTCCTATGAGACTTTGAATGTGTTGTCCCTGCCCCGCCCCCTTATAGGTACACGCTCATGCATAAGAATAAGGGATGAAGGTGAAAAATGATAGCCTGGAGCGTGATAAGGCCACAGGTCCTCAGCGACAGAATGGGACAGATTCGAGTCATGACCATTTGTCGACCTTTGGTTGATTTTTCCTGCTCTGTTCGCGAAATATGCACTGGTTACCATCCAAAATCTGCCAGCGTTTGACAAAAAGCCAGTCCTTGAACTAGCCCATTGACTTCGGCACTCCATTAAGTCATGCAGCTCCGTTTGGGTGGATATCCCCATTTGTAAATGCGTTTGTCAAAAACCATAGAGCCTGTACAGCATGGAGCCAGGGATTACAACAGAAAGTCAACATATAAAAGCAACACTTCTGGTGTTGCAAGCCTGGAAATTCACAGTGGTACACGATGAAGCCTATGCGTCAAGATATGAGACGGAGAGAACCCCCCCTGCTTTGTGTTGGTCATTGTCTCGCTGGAATCTGGGGAATTCCTTTCAGACATCTTGGGGGGGATGTGTTAAGTAACAATAGTCTGGAATGTGTATAGGGATTGGACATGGTGGGGGGTACCCCTTGGTCTCATTTCTTGCTGGGTATACGATGAAGTGTTAAGAGCACTGCACCATCTTTGAGCGATCCCCGTTTCGTGGCTAGGTCACGCACGATTCCAAAATTATAAGAAATACAGCAGCCACTTATTACATGCCTTTAAAAGCAGGAAAACAGCTTTCCTTCCTCCTTGATGAAATTATTACAATAACAGCATACTTGCCTTCAGCACAAATGCAAGTGTTGTCATCGCACAGCTTGGCAAGCATGCTGGAGCCTTCCTTGGGACCCAAGAACCTAACACAGTCCTCGGCTATTGTCAGATAATTAAATTGAGAAGAAGCTCTTAAGGTCTACCAAAAAATGGAAATGTGGGGTATCCAACGTTTGCCCCGCTCCCACGAGCGGGGTAGACGTCGGAGCCCACAGTATTACATGGTCTGACAAGCCTTCCCCTTTGTTAATTCGAGCTTACCAACTTTTTGTCAACAATGCAGAGATACAAAGTAAAAAAATAAATAATTTTAAAATGATACATCTCCAGTGCTCCAGGAGAGGTGATTTCCAAACCTGCTTCTTACCAATTTACTAAACCAATGTGTGTGAACCTTGTAATCCTTGCCTGGGCATGAAAACAAAACCAGTTTACAAAATGCACGCTGTGACAGCATTGTGTGAACTCAGCCAGGTTTACACAAGGTTTACCCCTTGGCGATGAAGCACAGTTACAACCCATTTTGAGGTCAGGGCTTTCCATAGCAAAATGATGGGAATCAGTTAAGGAAACCATCGGCAAAAATCTAAAAATAGTGCTCACAGCTCAAGGAAAATGAGTAACTTTACCGAGGTTTTCGGAAATGCACCAGAAGAAAGGAATGTCCACACTAACGAAAATGTGAGTGCGACTTCTGTCTAAAAGGACGGATTCTTGGTACTTACTAGGGTTGTAGTAGTCGTATACACGTACTGCGACGGGCTGGATCTTACCGACTTTAAATTTACGTCTTGCTCGGAATTGGATTCGCGTTGCTTCTTGTCCAGAGATCTTCACAACAGAAAGGCAGAGAAAGACCACATAGCAATTCAGACTACTGCAAGCTACAATGGATTTTTAGTTTTTAAAATATCATTTGGTTTGTGGGCGGTTGAAAATGAAGGAAGATCACTAAGTGACTTGAATTTGACTTACTTCTGCGAGATAAAAAATGGCCGCGCGATCAGTGGCCTCATACTGCTGGACAGTTCCATTGCTGTTTTCCATCACCTGAATCATGAAAAAAACCACTAATTCAAACTCGGTAAGTCTCACCCAATTAAATTAACTGGATCAAGATGATAATATTAACATCCCTTCTCAAATAATGAGTTTTCATTGTGGCCAACATCAGTCTCGAAACGTGCCCTCTAAAACTCAAGAGGTCGCTGTGATTTGGGCTTTGAAAAGGGTGCTTCATACATTCTGAAGTTTGTAATCAGGAATTAAAATGTCATCAAGTTTCCTGACCAACTGAGGTCTTGCAATATTAAATGTAAAATAATCAATCATTCGTGATATAACCTATGATGTTTTCCTAAGAGTCTTAAACATTATCGCTTCAAATTCCACTCATCCCACAGCCATCACAGAGCATAATGAGGTACATGCCAATTTACAAACTGGATAATATCAGTCAATTAAAAAAGTTTCATCTTTTTTGATTCAGTTTAATCGTTGCCCAAGACGATAATACTTGATATGTGTTATCAACATACGATCAGCAGATGAAGACGAAAGTAAAAGGGTGATGACCTTTTTCTCAAGTAAGGCCCTAAACCCAAGAACGAATGATTTGCCCGTCTTGAAATTAGACACGACTCTGTGGGAAGTGGCTGCAGTCACTGTCATAGTCTTGTGTTTACTTTTAAGTCGCAGCCAAATAAATTGACTCATGGCTTATCAGGCCAAGGATTGAATACAAATCCATAAGGATCAATATTCTGTGGAAAAACAAAAGGATCCATTACAGAATGGGACACATCGTCATAGCCATTAGAATTAATGCTCGCGTAGAGGCCAAAACTTTTTTTTCCGCAAGGGAAAGAAAATCGGGAAAATAAAAAAGTGCAAATGTCCTGGAACAAACGTCCTAGTTCAATTAAGTTAAAGGGTTCAATTAAAGTAATTAAACTTAAAATGGATAACTGATGAGCTTATATTTGATTTCATTCTTATCCCTTAGTTTTGGTGTATCATTTTTTTTTACTCTTAGCTGCATGGCATGTTGTTAAACTGATCATCAGAGTCTTAAGAATTCTTGATACCTAATAATATCGACCGCTTACTTGTTTCAAGTCTTCTTCAACAGCAACATATCCGGTGAACAGTCCCACGTCTAAAATAGCCATACCGGTTCGTTCTCCACGGAGATAACTACAATGTGAAAGTGTGTCCGACGGATAAAGTAGATTTTCCAAGTGCACATTGTTTTCAATATAACAAATCCAATATTTTCCAATTAAAGGGTTATTCCTTCACAAGGGTTCAATAATACAATTTTGAATACTCCAGTCTACCCGACCCACTTATGATTTTTATGAAGGTCACGTGACCGAAGAAAAAACCCTGTGTACCTTTAAGCAAGGATGCCGAGCGCATGACCTTATCGACAAGTCTTTTTTAATATGTGAGCTGGACAGGTGGCATGCTTTAGCGTGTTTTCCCTAGTCGCGTTTTCGGCGTGTAAGTTTCCATACGCAGACTAAAACAATTTTATAGGGTGAAACGCAGTTGACACATACATTACATATACCTTAAACATAGAAAGGCGATATCATGATTTACTTGCCCTGGACTGCAAACATTCATACCTTACTTGTACATCGTAAGAGAAATATTCCTCATCGTTGTCCTCGAGATGATCAGCTTGCGGGGTATCGCCCTGATTGATCTGCAGCTCAAAGTCACAACTGTCATTCCTGTTAGGCTCGGGAAGGTAGTAGGTAGCCTCAAACTATTATTAAAAGGAATATCTGACTGAGTATTCTTTAAAACAATATAAATACTAAGGTTTATAATTTGGAAAACCAATTTTATAGTGGATAAACGTTGTGCTTGAGTGTTCTAATGTTTTTGGAAGAATTTTAAAATCGAATCAAATCAAATCAAAATTTAGCACTGTGAAAAGCAGGTTGATTCAGAAGAATCCAAGGAATTAACATCGGCAAAAGCTCACTTTTTTGAGCAAAAGACAGTCTTGGTTTTGAATTAGAACTCACTTGGAAGCGACCCAAGCCCGATCCTCCTGAGTTAATGACAACAGTCATATCTTCGCTTATTTCTGGTACCTAAAAATAAACAAGTTCGCACATAAAAAGAACCATTTCAATCCGCATTAATTTATGCCAATCCGCGTTACGCCGTACAAAACAAAAAACTGAAGTAATATCTTTGCGACGATATAACAGACGTCAATAGTGACTGTAACTATTGAAAAGAATGCCGTGTTTGTAATTTTAGTTTCACAAAACCAAATATTCAAGGGAGAATGCGCTCAAGGCAAATAGTTATTGGTTTTATGGTTTTTTTGTCCAATGGGGCACAGCTCTCGGGGGGGGGTTGAGCACGTCCATAGACCTCATACCGGACGGTGCGTTTAGAAATGTAATGGTGGGCCAAATAGGTAAATGGTAAGGAGTACAGATGAGGTGTCTTGAATATATGCCTAATGCCCTCAGCCCCCTCCGCATTAAAATTGGGTTTCGTAGGATCTGTGCTTTTTTCCGATGCCATGAAATTCCTCTTGTACTATCGCCATGTATAGTGCTGTGGTTAACCGAAAATGGAACGCCCATTGGGTGAAATGTACAATAACATGACCCTTAAAAGGACTTTTAAAATGGTTGGCTTCTGAAATCGATGCTAACTGAAGTGACCAACAAAATTCGGATTGTTCAAAAGTCTTTCAAATTGTAAAGGGATTACAATACTCGCACGGTAACATCCTCCTCGCCCGTCATTCTATATATTCTCTGAAACCAATACTAACTTTTAGGCTGTTTTATAATTGATTTATACCGTTTATTTCTGTTTCTTTGTTGCATGTTATTGCTTGGCACAAAGACCGCCCGACCGACAGACAGACAGACAGACAGCCCGACTCACGTTGATGCTTTTTTGTTGGCGTACGAGCGCACTGCCCGGATTTAGTTTGAACCTTTCATTGAATCCACTTTTGTCACACGTGACGTGGCATCTAATGTCGGTGTTGTCTTGTTGAACCGCATCCGAATATACCGACAAGGCGTGCAACGCAACAACCGTGTCCTGCAATTATAAGGACAAATTTCACTTACAGTTTTCTCGCAAGAACTCAAACTCATCACAAAGCTCCTTTATTTTTAACATAAAAATAACTGTATATGCCTTTAATCAGTGACTGTCAGAGGCCCTGGCGGCTAGGGTTGCACTTTTTTTTTTCAAATAATACCTGCGTGGACGCGAATCCTCCATCGTAATTTTCCTGATTGGTTAGCCAGTTGACAATGGCGTGTGTGTAGGGGATATCCCCGACTGTCAGCAGGGCAAGTAATGCGTAGCTGGTGGTCTCAACTTCAATGGCTTTTGGTCGGCCGACGTACCAGTAAGGTTTTCGTCCGGCACCAAACGACGAGTCATCAGCTGCCCAGTAACGAGAGTCTGAAAGTGCACCCCAAAAAAATTTCATTGTTTTTACTTAGATATATTTAATTAATTAATTAACATCTCCCCGGCGCAAACCATCATTGGGAATAGTTGTTCGCGATACCCGCTGCTACATCTGACTCGAACCAAGCTCGGAGGTAGACTGGTTAAGACGTCTGTACTAAGCAGAAAGTCGTGGGTTCGAGTCCCACCAGAGTACACTTGTGGTTTTTCACAAGCCTTCGGGGGCAAACACTAAGTAGACAATGTAAAAATACATGTCAGGCAGGGCAAAAAAAAACCAAAACAACAAAACAAAACAAAAAAACATCTCCTCGGCGCAAACCATCCTTGGAAATAGATATGTTTAGCTATTGGCGATTTTAGTTTATATGCATCTTATATGCGACTCTTCGCATCGTTACTAGTCTAAACACCTAAAACCTTTGCTCAGTTCAAAATCATTTTCGAAACCTTTTCGGCAAGTCTCTTTTCTTTGATTATGGATGGCCTGTATTAAAATACTTTATTCGCAGAAGTATGAATACAGAATAGACGTGCGAATTTACGGGTCGGAAGCTGATGCTGCAGTTGTCGGCAGCCGATGCTGTGGGTGCGGCCAGCCAACGTCAATATACCATCCAGTGGACTGCCTTACTTGCTTGCCGACCTTCAAACCTGACATTCTGGCGTTAGTAAAACTGCAAGCAAGCTGAAGTGTTGTACATGTATTTTCAGGATGAAATGAGAGCAGCCTACGAGATGCGAATGCTAAAAAGTGGAAACTTCACATTAACCCCCTAAAGCTGTCTCATGCTACGGCAGCCACCGTGTTAATAGCTAACTGAAGAAACCAGGCTAATGAAAATATTTGTTTACGTTTACAATTTGCCTTGCCGTTAAGCGAGCCTGTGTGTTTGCCCGTGCCATCTTTGTATGTTTATCCTTGCACTTCAAATTATATATTCAGAATACATTGCATGATTTCCATTCATTATTAACTGAATTAATTGGGTAAAAAAAGGGTTTATGTTTCAAGCATACGTCGTTGTAAATAAATGCCTGATGTGGCTCTTTCTTTGGTATGCGTCTTTGACAAGTTTACCTGCATCGTATGTAGCAATGCCTTTGAGGGTTTCTATAGCATCCTGTGCTCTATCGCTATCAGCGAGAGCTAAGGCATATGCCGTGATAGCAATCGCATATGGACGAGTTAACCCTGGCAGTTCATCTTCGAGGAAATCAGTTGCACCACGCACAATATTTATCTTATTCTGAGGATTAAAACCGAAAATAAGATAACATTTTATAAACTCAAAATGCGGTCAAGTCACAAAATAAGCCTTTTGTGAGTTCAGTTTGAATAAAACATGGTACACTGAGTTCTTTGAATTCACGTGAACATAATTTCAACTCTCCATACTAAAGACACTGTTACTATACCTCGTGATTTGGGGCAAACATTTGCTTAGTAAGAAATGCCTTGCACTAATACACTGTTTTCAGTGAATAAGAAGGACACAGAGGAACCAGTCCTTTTCAGATACCGTGGTCTCAACAGTCTTTAGTCCAGGAAATTCAAATTGTTATATTTTATGAATTCAGATAATTCAGTGTGCCAAATTTTATTTAAATTTAATTCGCAAAAAGCTTATTCTGATATTCACAGTATATTCAAAATCATTACATAAGACAACTTGGAAGTGCGATGATAAAAGGTCAATATTTTTGAGTTTTTGACAAGGTTCAAACTGATTAACATTTTGACTGATGCAATTCCTTTAAGGTTTGTGCATAAAGTGCATCACTCTTAGTCAACCCATCCCATGACGCGCATAAAATGTCAGACGGGTAATACGGGCGATTCACAATAGCGCGCCTCCAAGAGTTTACAACGCGTTGACCAATCACAATCCACGAAATCTATCTACCCAGGACCAATGCACGTTTGGAACAAAGACGTATATACAAAACCTGGACTTGCAACGCCTTTGTATGAAAAAGAAGCCAACCAGCGGCCATTTTACCGAGCCGAATACAAAGCGTGGGTTGGCTCCCTTCTATTGACGTCAGGAAGAACAAAGGAGGGCATTGCCAGGACAGCTTTGTATTCGGCTCGGTAAAATGGCCGCTAGTGGATTCAATGACTCTATAAGCTGATTAAGGGCCTTGCGAGTCCAGATTTTATTATAAACGTACGTCCGTGGTTTGGAAAGGATCTACAGATTTCGCGGGTTGTGAATGTTCACCGCGTCGCAAACTCTCGGAGGCACACTATAGGGAAATACCCGTATTAAAGGACACCGTACTGAGACGATTGTGTTATTCGCTAACTGCTGCTTCTTTGAATTGCAGCGTGTCAAGAACTTCCATTACTGTGAAAAGAGAATGATTTACAAACGTATCGCATTCGCATTCCAAGAAGGAGAGGAGGATGAATGCAGTCAATGGGGTTCCGTCGTGCACTCCTCCCTGTGGGAAAAAATTAGGATCGGCAATAAGGCTTTTCAGTGACAGTCTGGACATTGTTCAGTTTGCATGCATGTTTATTCGATGGCTCAAGTGTTCGTCGGATTGATTTCTCTGTCATGGACATGTATTACCAAAACTTAGGCCTAGGTTATATACGCCATGCTGTGTTGCTGTGCTGAACTTAAATAATTTGATTTTTTCCCTAAAACAGTAACAGTGTAGTAGCATGCATATAAAGCCTAGACCCGAGGTCCTAGCGGTAACCTCCCATACGGACCCTACCTAAATTACGAAAACTTCTCTGAAATACATGTCCTACGCTTCCACTCAGTTTAAAGCGTATTTATAAAAGTTGCTATCTGAAATACTTACACCCAATCCACGCTTGTTTACTTCGTACAGTTCTCTGAAAAAGCCACCATTCTGGTCAGGTTGTATTTGGGTTGCCAGCCAGATCATCGCTTCACATATTAGGTTGTTATCCACCGCGGCAAACTCCTTAGCCTTACAGAGGATTCTAGCAACGAACGCGGTCAACCTGCGCCACAAAACCACAAACACTGCATAAGAAATCATTCAGACAACATCGGGTGCCCCCTCAACTGCACAAACGGCACGATTATTTAACTTGTCTAGACCTTTGATCTGGATATTTGATAAATGCTTAATTAAATGATTTGAAAAACAATATTCAAATAGCTATTGCTTTTACAAATATTCATATAAATGTACTGCAGACATATGGTTCTCCACCAACTTCCAATTATTTTTACATACGGGCTGGCATTTCTCCTTATCGGGGTGAAAAAGCCGTCTAAAATGAGGAAAATTGTTAGTACTGCAAGTAATTGGTCAGTTGACGAATTTTTTGAGGGGAATAACAAATTAAAAAAGATGTGTTACGAATCGGTGAAGTTGCTGGACGGATTAAAATCAGTGAAGGACTAATTGCAATGATGCACTAATCTACCAATCGTCAATTGACAGATAGGCGTCGTCAGTTAAAAGGCAAAAGACGAATTAATTTGTCGGGGAAAAGTCTTCGACAAATTTTCTAGAGCATTACTTTTACCAAACGAACTTTTCATAGGGTGTGACTGCTTTTGGCTGGACAAATTTCAGTTACCGGGTTTCCTACCCTCGCCCTGCTGAAAAGCGCGCGCGACACGAATGGACGCCAATTTTACATTCAGCCTACCACATTTGCGTATGACTGTACCAGTGTTCAGTTTCTTCGGAAGATTTCCAACTAGGTCTGCATAAGAAAATGTTACTTGAAGTTTGAAAATAATAAGCAAAGTCTGAAGAGCTGTAGACATTATAGGTGACACTATCATTTGATTTTGAGCATGGGATGTCGCTGGGGACCTAACGTTTATTTGGCCTGTTTTAGTTAAAATGTGTGAAGTTAATGTAGGCCTAATTCTGGCGAACTTGACCTTCGTTTTGTTACCGTCGGTGCGGGAGGGAATCTATTGGTACCTCTGCACCAAAACACGGCTAGCAGCGATGCAGGCTGGTGGTTTAATCAGTGATATAGACTTCAACTAAAATGCAATCTGGTTTTCAGATTTTATTTCAAGTGTGATTACCTTGAAAGTGGCATGTAATGTGACCAATCAACAGTCACATGATAATTTAAATCCATCAAAATGAAAAATTAATTTTCTTGCATTACTTATTGGTTTTCCTGCATTACTAATTAATTTTGACAAATGAGAAACTTTCCATGACTAATTATAATTAGTCAAAAGAACCGAAGCATGTCAATCTATCAACCATGTCCTTTTTCTCGAATTCGAAGCCTCAGCCCTTAGTTGTAAACTTTTCTTGTCCAGTAGCAAGAATGCTTTTCTCGATTCTGGTACGTTTATATAGCAGTGCTTACCAAGTGCTCTTGCTTTCGTCTGTTCCCCAAAGAGAAAAGGACCCATCCGGCCTTCTAAATCTTAGTTCGTTTGTGATACCTAGAATGAATTACAAACGGAATTTAAGCACACTAAGTATAAACGATCTCACGGGTATAAGATCGTGTATATGGTAAAATGCATGTAAATATTCTTGCACTGAGGGTTTTTTTTAAGTGTCATTCAAATGCGGCATGAAGAAAACCAACTCTTCCCTGACGCCAATCTCAACTTTATCATGAGCCCCAAGCAAAACCAAGAGAGCTACTGTGGCTCCTTTGCAAGCCGCCGGTACTTTCACAACGACTATGAAATGCATGTGTTACAAGCGTCGCTACCAGGAAAACGAACATTCCCCACCAGTACGGGTCTTTTCAACTGATGAGGGGGTGTTTCCGCTGGAGGCGGATGGCCCAGCACGTCTTACATCATTGTGAACATTGTGTCAATTATATCTTTCCCAGGCCTCCGAATGGAGGGAACAAAACCCAATTCTAATGAACTTGCGTTGAATTCATCCATTCTCAACAATTTCCCTTGCACCACTTATTTAAAGATGAAAGTGTTGGCCAGTCTTACGCTAGGAACAATAGATTGATTGTGCCCACAAAGTCGCGTGACCTAGTCCCATCCACCCCGAGTTGAAGTGCACCCCCAAGCAGCAAAAGAAACTCAGCTGGTTGAAAGTTTTCCAAGCGGGTTCTTGCACGCGTTCTCCGAGACCATACATAAGGAATATATTCGTTATGCGTACTCAGCGTGCTCTGCGTCAAACACGCCATTGATCTCCATCATGAACACGTGCCGGATAGCGGGTATCAAACATAAGCGAACAAAGCGTCCTCCCATAGCAAAGTGAGTCACACTTTCGTTTTCCAAAAATAAATCGGACGGTCGGTAGCCTACAGTACTCACACTACTGATGTGCTAAACACTATACCGAAAATCGACATTATTTTGGGTAAACAACACTTATGACACACTTTCCTAGGGAAGGACGCCATGTTTGTTGATGTTTCATACCCACTTTAATTAACGTGACTTAGCTGGCGCAAAACCGGATCTATTTTTATCGATTTACCAAGTAGAAAATACCCCCCAAAATTTGCATGCTTAGAAAAATGGCGTCATCTATCACTGTACATGTATTTGCACAAGCAGAAGTGATTGCTGACATCAAAGCACGTTATTCATTCAAGGATGTTACTTCGCGAATGGTTTGAACCTAGTCGGCGAACTGAGGATATTTCAATGTTAAAGCGTCTCACCATCCCTGATATATTTCTGGATAGAAGCCTCTAGGTTGGGTGTAAACTGATTCGAGTGTTTCAGGTAGGTGTAGATGTAAACATTGGGCGCAAACTTGCTAATGGTCTGTTCCCCGCATCCCGATGGGATCCTCAGAAGTCTCTCCAGGCCGGTTATAACCGTGTCAACGGCATTGCCCATCACGGTACCTGTTTAGGAAAGTGATTACAGTCAGCATAATATTGGGCCATTGGTCATGTCAAGTGAAGGGGGGGTATACGTGAATTTCACACCTAAACGCAGCAAATACCTACGTCCCACACTGTATAACAAGGCTACCGGTCACTGTTATATTTGTCTAAAGAACATTTTTTTGAAACAGCGCATTTTTACTGCTCTAAAGAACACCAGAGGTGCTGTGTCTCTTAAAACCCATTCCTGGTCCAAGATTTCTGTTGAAATGTCAAAATAGAATCGTAAATAACACTAACAGTAGGCCTGTAACAAATACCCGAAACAAATACAAAAACCAAATGTAACGAAAAGACTAAGGAAGCAAAGGCTGCATTCGAATCTCTTGTCTAGAGCTAGGTCTAGGTCTTCCCTCCATTTGAAATGTGCGGAAATGCAAAGACAATAGACCTAGCAGTAGCTCTGAAAGCCCGTTTCGGACACGGCCAAATATAACGTAACGGCATAAACACCGCCCTCAATTGTAATTCCTGTGGTAGCTGTGATACTAACACTATTGTAAGTTCTGTGAATGTTGAAATATCCATCAGTAGGGACTACAAACCCCAAACGGTTCAAAAATAACGAACTGTATTCTATATATTTATAAACAACCTTATCTTTACCTTATCATGCATATTATTGAACAAACACCACGTTTTAGTACTTAGGTCTACTACAGAGCAAAAATTGCGAGTGTTTGATTTCAGGTTGTTTCACAACACCGATTGAAAAACATTTACCAATGACACTCATTCGAGCTCTGTGGGTACCAGGGATAGCATCTCTGTTGATTTTATATTCGATGGTATCCACTTGATTGGCCTCTCCAGCGTTGCCCCATTGTTCTAAACAGTAAAAAATACAAACAACAATTTTTAGCAATAACAATCGAATAATAACAATGAAACATTTTGTGTTACTGGTTAACTCTGCAGTAATTTTGCCCAATTTGGAAAGACGTTATAACTTCTTACTCCCTCAATGTATTCAGAAACTGTGGAAAATTAGGGTGCACGGGTCTCTGTCACACTATGCGCATGTGGGTAAAACAGACAAAAGGCTGGTTCATAATTTTTGAATGCGAAAGCGAAACGAATTTTGACGTCACCAAAGATTTGCAGCAAAATTTCGCTCGACTTAAAACGTGTTCAACTTTAACGAATTCGCAGCGCGAATGTGTTATTCTAACTTCACAAAATCGCGTTTGCGTTCGTTTTATGTTCGAATTATGAAACGTCTGTTAGTGTGAATGTTTCCAAACTCATACATTTACTATGTTTTTGATCTAACGCATTTCAGTATACGGAAGGACTCAAAATGTGCTCTACAGAGTAATTTCTCCGACTTCTGTATATGATTACAATTGGAATTCATTTCACGTCTTGAAAGAAAAATCACGAGCAACGTTTAATGTGCCAGTCCGGCTTGAGAGGAGTCTAACTATATTTTGCCATTTGACGCTGTACTGTAATCGTCCTCAGACTCATCATAGTCCCAAGATTTATTTAATCAAAATTGCTGTTGAATTATTTATTTACAGTGCTGGTCAGTTATTATCGTAATATTTTAAGTGATGGTTTCCACGTGTGAAAATGTGTAGGCTAGGCCTATGTGCAACTTTTGCGGCAATTCAAGTGAAGCAAGTGTCGATCTAGACTACCAACTGAACTGCAAGCCACTACTCCGTGTGACTTTCAGCCGTAGGGCTTTTTATGGGTTCGTAACGCTCTGTTTTAGAATGCAGCCCAGTTTAAGTCAAATCGGGTACATTTTACTTAAACCAAGTCCCACTTGCTCAATCACATCTCCTCCTCAAAAGCCGTCGAAATTGATGCGTATCTCTTGAAATCTGATGAGTATTCTTTTAAGACCATGCGACTGACTATTTCATTTTTTTAAATCAGATCTTTTACTCATCACCCTCTCTTTTTGATGAAAATGACCTAAAC
Source organism: Acanthaster planci (assembly GCF_001949145.1). Next base: position 32,171 of record NW_019091514.1, on the reverse strand, counting down.
ATTTTGCATGCAGCTAACAAGAATTACGATACCGAAGCGTATCCGCCTTTCCCAGCGCCCTGTGTGGGAGCTGGGTGACTAGCGAAGCTTCCATTGTTTCTACGGTATGCACTTTTTAACCGGCCATAGAGTGGGTAGCTTTCATTGGATTTACTCACAACCTGGCACAGATCATATGTTTAGTTTACGGTGCTTCTACTATAACTTTATTGTAAAGGCCTGCTTGTAACATGGACCCATCACCAATAAATCCTTCTAATACGGGCGTTTCACAATAGTGCGCCACTAAGAGTTTGCAACGCGTTGGCCAGTCACAATGCCCGAAATCTGTCGATCCCATGCGCGGTTGGAAAGGGTCGACAAATTTCGCGTGGTAAACTCTTAGTAGCGCACTATTGTGAATCGCCTGTATTAAAGAGGAAAATAAATCAGTCCTCAGTAAATAGGAAAATAAATTAATCCAATCAAATAATCCAATCAATTTTGAGATTATATCGGTAGGCCTACATTACAAAGCAAAGAAATCGTTTATTTCAAAACCAGTCATAATGTTTATATCTTATTTGCCACACATGGACAAATTAATTCGTTTTCCAACGTCAAGGTGTCATGACGTCGACTGCAAGAGTCATGACTAAATTAATTCAAGCAGCGTTTTAAGGAAATGGTGAATTCGAAAACAGTCTTATACCTGTACGTAATAGTGTTAACTCCATTAATGGCTTATCTTACGTGTGTGACGATAGAAGCGATCTGGTCCCCTCCTTTCATCTCTCCCCAGTTCCCGGGTGTTGACAGGATCTAGCGTTACTGGCACATGAACCTTTGTCTCGTATCCCTCTGGCTGTATGAATCAAACATAAGATGACATGTGCACATGGCGTCATGGCCCACACGGTTATGATCGGGTAATGTTCACACCCGAGGCAAGTTTAATTTAAAGGAACCAGGAAATGAATTTTTCTGAGAATCACTTTTTGTATATCTCTGTACTCTTCTTCCACGTGTGAAGACTGTTTGACATCTGTTTTGAGTTACGGGAACTGAACGGTGCACTTTTTCCAACATTAAAAATTGACCAAGCATTTCTGGACAAGTGAGGGCGCTTTTGCTTTGAAGTAAATCCAGGAAGACATGGTTCAGGTTGCATGTTTACATGTTCAAATTGCGAACCCCAAATTTGCTATCTGGGAACATTTCCGTGAAAAGGATTTTTGCTGGATTACTGCCACATACTTACACAACAGTAAATTGCCAAAGAAAATAAAATTTGCCATAAGCACTTGTTAAAAAATCTCGAAATTTCTTGTGCACAAATCAGTGCAACATTGAGATTCAGTGCCTTGGATGACATCATAGTTCTGCGCACAAATATGCAAATAACATTAGCATAAAAACCAAAAAGCATCAAAATATGGATTACAATTGCAAAAAAAAATTAAAATCAAGTTAACTGAAACCCAAAGATGCAATTTCAATGGTTTTTAGTAAAATTTATAAAAATATTTCTATTTCCTGGTTCCTTTAAAGCTTTGCAAACAAGAGGTAATACAAACCCTCCCAAATCTTAAAAGTATTGTCAACTCACTCTAACAATCAGCGTCTTTTTAACGGCATCGCTGTACTGCCCAGACTCGGCAACAACTTCTATAGGGATGTCCTTAACCTCCATGGGGACAATAACATACTTGACGGAGGCAGGCTTCTTCGAAGCAACCGTGAATGTTATCCCCTCTGAATATTCTCCCGGCTGTGCAACTGAGCACAGTCCCTCCTTACCAGCCAAATAAATAGTGACCTGAATTCACACAAAAAGAGATGAAATAAAATAATCCTTTAAGAAGGAGACGTTACAACCTCCTGTCTCTTAGTTTACGGAAAAGCTGCTTGCTAACAAGCGTCGCTTATACTTAGTGAATATTTATTGTGGCGGAAACTGACACCTCTTCTGACAGACCCAGTACACCAGTCTAATCGGAGATGGAATTGACCTGGCCCAGCTGCACAAATATGTTTATAACCATGAGGAAGGATGAGCGGCTACCCAGACAAAAGGAGGGCAACCTCGTTCCATTGGGACGATATTGCTACGCCATGTTGGTTCCCACGATGCCTTGCTTGTGAAGGAACGGCGTGCATTCAGCCCATGGAGTCGAAGTTGCAGGGGGATATCAGCCAACAAACGGCGGCCCGAACAGGGCGTTTTTTAATTTTTTTTTGGTTCTCCAATCGCAATGCTTTGGCACGGGCAAAGTGTTGGCTATATGATAAAAACATGGCCTTGGTACGACCGCAGTACGGTAATTTATCTTCTCACTAAATATCACTGATCACGTGTCTTCTATCGATATATTTCAAATCATTGGTTATCTTGATCAGTTTTGGATACAAGAACAAAGTGTGGTGATAACATTTTCAGCAATGAGTAAGGAAAAGAAAAAAATCAAATTGATAACCACCGCTTGTGTAACGCATTTGGCGGTCGAGCTCGTACGGCTGGCAGAAATTTACCCACAATGCTCTGCGCGTCTTAAGCTGTGACTCTGTGTGACGTATTTCCTTCACTAAAATCTGTGCAAAGCAATCTGCCCTTCCTAGCACCCGGTTCGGGCACTGGGTGACGAGCAAAAGGAGCAGTTCATTTGGTGGAAATTTGCCACCACCTGGGAAAGACAGGATCAATACTGGCATCAGAGCAGTGAAATGCAGGAAACCTCAGTAAACATTACAATGATGCAGGGTTTAGGACAACAAATCAGTGCAATGCCAAACATGTCCCAGTGTGTATATAATGGCGTTGATAAACCACCATCAATCGTTCACCATTTCTTCCCAAAGATTGTTCAGCGGATACCATAATTCTGTTTCGATAAGGAACACTTTCCATGTGGCTCATTTTCGTTTTGTCGATCTTAAAAACACACGAAGAAAAAAGAAGATTGCCTCCAAGTCATCGTCGGCGTAGTTGAACACAGACGCTACGATCTCTATCTGCTCGAACCGCTGGACCGAGTAGGGCATGCCAAGATCAAGGAAGAACAGAGGGCGCACTTCCACCTTGATGGGGTCGGCCACACACAAGCCGAGTTCGGATGCAGAGACCCCGACGGCTTCAATGACCCAAGTGGTCACGCTATGAGGCAGTGTAATTGGGTACAGTGCCCTGACTCCATTTCCGTAGGAGCTACAAAATGAATTAACGGTATAAGAAATAATGGATGAAATCCAACAATGAGCTCGCATAAGAAGTTCTATAACACATTCTTGCATTTTACTTTCACCTTTGCTGTTAGGGATTTTTTATATGGATCAACTCTCATATTTTTGTTAATTTTTGGGGGGGCCTATTTCTCACTTTTCCTGGGCCTGTTTTTGTTTTGTGTGGGGAAAATTTTTCGTCAGAGTTGAAATACTTTATGTTCGCACTCAGTGGCCTATCCAGCAGGGGGCGACAGGGGGCACTTGCCCCCCCCCCCACATATATATATTTTTTACAAAGAACACTTCCTCATGTAAGAAAGTAATCGGTATATTTATTATCCAATATAAACACAAAACCCATGAAATAAAAGCAAGGATGTCAGGACGGCGAGTAAGTCTTAGGGTTTTTGTCTCTCAACGTCATGTTGAATGAGCCCAAAGCTGCATTCGCTTTTGAATTCCCCCCACCCCACACCAAAAGCTTGATATGCAATACACAATTATTGCCAAGTAACTCTAAGGGCAATTTATAAAACAACTATTGTCTAGATAAAGGATTCATGGCGGCCCCTTCGCGCGTGTATTCGTGTCTCAAAGGATCCATGCAATGTGATTCATTTTAATGCCGTTTTCGTGAATGCTTCTTTGCGCACATTTAATCTTATCTTCAATTTTTGTTTTGTTATTTCAAGCTCTTTTCTGATTACATGCCAATGCAAATTTTCATCTTTTTGAGCAAATGTGACGTCACCCAAGCTAGGAACCTAAGTGTCAAAGCTATTTTACCCTAACAGTAGCAAGACTTTGGGATGTTTTGCTGTTGTGTTTATTTGAGTGATTTTCTTGTTTTAGCTCAGTATGCCATTGAGCAACATTTTCTCGAAAAGTTTGAGTTCAAAAATGAGCAAAAAGCCTGTGAGATAGCCCCAAACACTCAGAACAGCAAGAGCGCCCTCATTTGTCAGGAAAAGCATAGAGAATCTTAAATGTTTTTAAAGGTAATTTTCAATGAGAATACCCTATTCCCCAATAAAAGATGTCAAATACTTTCCTTCCATTTAAGACGAATAGAAATTTCTCCAAAACATGCCCCAATGTAAAATGCGCAGGACAGACCATAATCGTTTTTGTACTAAAAGCATTAGGGCCTAGTTAAAGTAAAAGCTTCCAGCCTGGGCCATCCGTGCGTAAAAGTGTACAGACTACCTTGTCGTTACATTGTCGAATAACCAGCTCTCCGGGAAGTCCCATCGCACGAAGATTTTCTCTAGATTGACTTTTCCATCCCTGGCATCGGCTCTGCCTCTAGAGACACTTTCTAATTCTGTACAGCATTCGTAAAATGCTGTGATCTCTGGCGAGGCTCCGTTGAGGCCCTTCCGAGCGGCCATCAGCTTGGCTCTCTGGGCGCATGTCAGTTTATGAGACTCAGGTAGATTCCTCAGGCCCTTTTGGCAGTACTCCCTCTCAACACCATCGTATTTACTCACTGAAACGAAAAACGACAAGAAGAGCTCTGAGGAACATTAATCAGGGAATAAATATGTGCTTTGCCGGTGCGGCCCGGGCAGTAGTCGTGTCCAGTCTCCCGAGCCTGTCTTTACCGTTAGTTTAAGACCGGCCAAGCACATATTTATTCCCATTCATACTTTTAGTCAAAAGAAGCGATATGACGGGTTTCCAGCGGTTTTGTGCTATAATTTTACTTTAAGTTTCCGGAGCATCCCGCCTACTTTATGAAACAATACTTGTGTAAATTGTCCAGTTGGCATTATAAAGTCTTTACAATGGAGGTCAAGGCTTGTATCCAGGTGGCAGCACGTGATTTACGCAGGGAATTATCACTTCTTAGCGGGCATTATCAAATGTTAATACACGGTCAAATTACACGTTGTTGAATAGGGAGACTGTCTGAGGTATTTATGAATGATGACTTTTACACACAAGTAGAGCAATCCCTAAAGAAAATGCCCCTTAGTCAAACTGAGCGTAAACTGTGTTCACCAGTTGGGCGTATATGGTGATAAAGTGGAACAGACACTGTCACAGGGCACACATACACCCATTTATACAACACCAATCTAACACTTATACCACTAGTGCAATTCATGATTATTTCTAAGTAGTGTTTGATATTCCCCGCGAATTATTTTTGAAATACGCTGGGAAAACTCGACTTGAATACAGGCTATCTATAACCGTGGCTCGGTGAAGAATTTTTCATAGGGGAATGATTTCCGACATCCCCAACGGGGGAAGCTTCCACGAGGCGTGAGGAATCGTCTCTTCTCAAGACTGTCGATAAACGTTTTCCATAGGAAAGTACCTGGCGCATGCCCAGACAAAATGTGTAAAAAACCGCACACGCTCCTCTTGAACATGGGTGTCGCTAGTAAGGGGGAAAAGAGAATGCACAGTCCCTCTTTGGAAAGATTGGGATGGAAAAAAAAGAACTGTATGACAGAAGAGACAAAGAAACAAAGAGAGGATATAAAGTCGTCATACACAACGGACTGTTGCCATCCTGCTAGTGTTTAGGGCTTTGCTAAACCTGCATGGAGACCTACACCTTTTTCCTGGTGAAGCCCATTACTGCAGAGTGAGGCACTGACAACCAGGGGCAGCCTGAGCATTTCATTACAATGTTCCTTTGTCCTCAGCAAATTCGCCTGCAGTTTGGCAAAGTGAATTTATTGTGAGACATGTCTTTGTGTTTACTAAGAGAGTCACGAGGGAAATACTTATCCCATGCCTGGTGTATACTCACGAATTCGTTCCTTCTCGGTGTCGTTCACTGTTCTACGGACTCTACTGTGTTCATCGGGACACCCGACGGCTTGATTGGGAAGATACAGTGAGAATGGCATTGAATATAAAGGCAATGAGCAGCGCAGGTATTCGGCTGCACACAATTTCGAAAAAGATCCCAAGCATATAATTTCACACAGTCGGTTTAACAATTAACATTTGATAACAGTTCTCTTGGTAGAACAGGTACATTTTCAATTACTGACGTCCTACCTTCTCTCTGCGGAACATTCACATTTGCGTTAGTCATTACTGCAAGTCCAGCATCCTGACAGAAAAAAAAGTCGAAAACGCACAATCAAGGATTGGGAAAAGGGGATTTTGAGTAACAGGGACCAAAAACAGGTCCTAAACTTGTTCCTGTATTGTCGCAGTATGGTTGAAAAAGCATAAAAGTGCTGGGTATTTCATGGACCGTGGGCTGTGCCTGGATCCCTGGCCCCTACGTATACACTTACCCTATAAACAATCGAGCATATTTCACCGTACAATCACGTTTCAGTACTACATGCATTATGTACTATCATTATCACGAAGAGTAAGCTACACGAGGACTCATACGCGCTCAAAGCGTTGCGAGCTGGCTTAATTGCAGACTCATTATGTTCCTATGCACTTGGGGAGCATTGATGAAGGCAGCTAACTGGAACTTAACGGGGTCAAGAGGTCAAACCTTTAAAATGCTAGCTGTAGTCTGACCACCGCCTGGTCCACAGCCCAAATCATATCCGACCATTCTCATGAATACCTGGCAAAGAGAAATTCAGACAAAAACATGTTTACCAAATTCAAATGGATAAAGGTGATGCATTGGACCAGTGCACTTGAAATGAATGTGGACCAAAGGTCACGAAGGCCAGTTCCAACACGTCAATTTACACTTTATTGAAGTATCGGGTTTAAAACAGTAATGGACAGCTTGGTCTCTTGCATTTGTTCATTTACAAAGTTAGTCATTTTATTGCAGACTGGGCGATTTTTGATTAACAACGTGGCAATTAGAGTTCCACAGTGGATCATCATGTAGGGCCTATACACTGTAAAGATTCGCTGTATTACAGGTGTATTATAGTAGCACATGGTGCCAGGTGTCAAAGTAAAGGCAAAGGAATTCAGAAGACAATGAAAATATTTGCATTCGCGTTTTAAAAATTGACAAGGTGGGTGTTTGGACATTTCTTTTGTTCATTCTGTACCTTCTTTTGGGTAAGTCTGTGGTAGTTGCGGAGCTTGAAGACTGCTTCATCCACGGCCAGTAGGCCTACGTTTGTTTCATTCCATGCCGTCTGGATCTCCAGTTCCACATTCTGGCCAGCACGGTTCGCTCGGTATGTGTTGTGATGGACGGGTAAGCCCTGGATACTCATGTTAATCTTGGATAACGAAGGGCAGGATTCCAAAATAAGACCATCTTGGTTAGTCAGAGCATGCAATCTGCACTTAGCAAAGGCAGTTGGCTTGTGACGTAGGAAAGTTGAAAAAGAAGCAACACTGACCGAGCGTGAGAAATTAAACCAGCCAGCAGATCGACCGACCAGCTGACCAATAAACCGAGTAGCCAAAATTTCTTTGGTAACATCAATTCAAAAACAATCATTCACCAAGCCAGTATATCAACAAGTGAGTGTTGCCTTGCTTTATACACAAATAAAAAGTAATTGCTCTGTACATGTGTTCAGCCAGTGCAAGTCCTCGCTGAGAAAAACGGATATCTTCAATCGTAAGAACAATTTAAAACACTTGTTCCAGCTCAGAAACTCGTTCGAACAAAAGCACAAAAAAACACCAAAACCCAGGTTACCATTACCGTAACGATTGACGACAACCACATAATTTTACCAATTAACTGCCAAGTCGTCTTTCAAAACAGTACTGTACTCACATGATTCTTGCATTTCTTCTCTACATCAATCAGAAGTGCATCCGCGATGACGTGACCGTTATTCCTTATGTAGTACGCAACAACTCGCGCCGACGGCGCCATATCGTGAGTGACAGTGAAGAGCAAGCCTATGTTCTGGTTAATCACTTCTGAAACATCTCTGTGAACAATTCTCCCACCAGCAATGACCTACAAAAAATAGGCTTTTCACTAAATAATATTGTTTGTTATCCCTAACAGCCCCAAATCCTCCGATTTCAATATGATTCTAAATACACCCTAGGGGTTAGGGTTTTAAAGAGTGTAAAAGTAGTGCTTTTTGCAATAGAGCTTTTTTTCTTTTTTTTTCTTTTTTTTTCGTTTCTTTGCTTGAGCTTTTAAGGTAGATAAGAAATCATCTTTTGGACATGTACAAGTAGCCAAGCCAACATTTCCAGTGTGCTTGTAAGGCCTATATGCAATGACAATTTTGGTTACTCGAGACTTGTGTTCCTGCACGGTGCTTAAAACTCCCTAGGCTACCCAAAATTAGTTGCTTCTTGATAGAACATAGTCAATCCAGCCCTCGATAGCCGTGACAGCGTAATTGTGCGCACTCTGTCCCGACTTGTTCAGCTGGGGCTGAACATAGGCTGTCCTAGGTTTTTTTTTGTGGATAAACTGGAGGAACCAAAATGCGAACAGTCCAAAAGGTTGGTTCATCTAGAACAACGTATGCACTTTTACTGATTGACCTCATAAATTTTGACATACGCAAAACCAGTTCATTTTATATCACATTAAGGCATACCAAAGAAAACAGAAGTTTGACTTAGGTTCCACTACTGACAGAGTCCATATTTAAGTCTACAAGCTAAAATCAGCCAAGTTTACATGTTGGAATAAAAGTAAAGGAAAAGTAAAAAAAAACAGGAACAACTTACAAAGAAATTTAGTGTATCGACATTTTGTTCGTTTGTCAATTGCACTTCTACTGAACTCAAAGCATCGATCTGAAAAACGCAACGACAAAAGCAGATTAAAAATAGTTTCCTCCTGCTGGAAATTACTATTATTTTATAATGAACCCCAATTAACAATTTATGCATGGGGGTAATTTAGAGAATATTGTCAGAATTTTAATTTAAAAGCCGTCACTTATCCCACTTCCAAGTATTATGTGTAACTTTGACTTTCACGTATTTTGTAATAGATGCATCAAGCGCAGTGATTTGTTTTGAGTATTAAGTATTATTGTATACCCTTAAAATACTTTCCATCGGTACTGAAGAATAATTACAATTATTGATATACAACTTGCACAGAAATACAACCTTTTCGGCTCGTCGGACGTTGAGGCCTATATGTGGAATCCTTAACGCCATGAATTCATTATTTGTTGAATCCTGAGGCTGGATGGTGATGGAGTCTTCAAAGTTGGCATTTACCAATGTCGGGTCGTTTGTTCGCAGCTAAAACGACAACAATTTATAAACATTACTTTCCGATAATGCTGGTTCATTTTAACATAGTTCTCATGAGGCAGATTTGGGTGGTTACCATACCATGGTCATGCATAGTGAGCGAATCAGTATACCATGAAAGAATGTCAGTGATTGCAATACTAAAAAATTATGGGAGACTTTGAGGCGCTTGGTGGTAGCAGATATACCTGTCCTTTTTCACCAGAGAGATCATAAGTAGAACGATCTCTATGGGTTTTTTTCATAGTTTTGCGCATGCTCTGAACTATGACCGCCTGGGGCCAATTTTATAGAGCTGCTTAAGCACAAAATTTGCTTACGCATGAAAAAAACTTGCTTGACAAATCAGGTTACCAGCCAACTGAAACTCCAAGTGATGTATATCGTTTTGGAATAGTATTCACCTGTCTTGTGGTTGGCATGACAATTAAATAGATATTAAGCTGGTAGTCTTTGTTTTTTTAAGCAAGGGTTTTTTTTGCGCTTAAGCAAATTTTGTGCTTAAGAAGCTCTATGAAAATTGGCCCCTGCTTAGAAGGAACGCCCGCATGCTGTGAACCAGAAAAAAGACCGGTATGTTTGCCGCCACCAAGCGTCTCAATTCCCCCATACCTGAGTTGAACTTATAGTCATCCGCTACTCAATTATTCTTTTCATTACACGTATGAAAATCACAATAAAGTTACTCTGTGTCATCAAACGATTAACAACCCAACATGCATGTCGTTTGATATGTTTAATAGAGGTTTTCCCGGGAATTTCCGCAATGATTAATTTTGAACAATGTGTAACCTAATATTGAGTGAAATGGAATGCTCTTTCAGATTGCCATACAAATTTTCTTGTACAGGCACGCAACAGTACTGATGAGCATTTGATCATTCAAAAATCATTATAAGACAACTACATTTTTGTAGTAACTGTGTGACTCAGTTGGCGTTGTTTTTTTTTTTAAATTAGAACTCCATATAATGTAAGCAAAACAAATTTAAAATATTAGAGGATTCAGGACAGAATTTGTACTCGTCGTTTCTATGACCACAACATTCAATGGCTAAGAGGCATTTAATGTGTGCGTACCACCCAACCACGATCTCAGGTCATCGTAAATGGCTTCTAATTCTCTTGGCCGAATGAAAGTAAGTCTATTTAATTAATTAAAGACGTTTAGAAGCATAATTCCAAATTCCTAAGCAATAATGCTCAACACTAGTATTTGTCCATATTCTAATCATGTTCAGTATTTTTACATGTTTACAGACTGAGCGGAAAAAGTATTTGGAAAAGTATTCATAGGCTAAACACAGTTTCTGCGGTTCAGCTTTTTTCCCCACTGTACTTACTCTTATTTCTATCTGGGTGGCATCAGAAGGTACATCCAGCCTGAAGTCCACCTCTCCCTGGGGGCCCGAGACCTTTTCAAACGTGTCTTGAGCATTTCCTGCTCGGGAGACAACCAGATCAACCAAGTTACCATTCTGCAGTCGAGCTCTGGGTGAGGCGATCACAGGGATGTTTCTAGCCGGGAGGCCATTCAAGAATTGAACATTGACCTTTAAAGGGAACAAAGGCAAGAAAAAAGAGAAGAAACAAATTATTTTGAATCGCTAGAGACTGATGAATGGTTACACCCATTTTGATTACTCTGCAATTCTTTTCATTAAGCCTGTTTCGAATGTCGTACTTATGCCGTGTCAATAAACTTGAATGGAGCACGACGCTAACACGGCGTAAGCACAACAGTGGTTCCAAACGTTGACATTAATTCAAAAAGCCCAGTCGAACTTAAATAAATCCAACATGGCGGGCCAGCACAACGCAAAACGTGATTTTCCGATCTTTCAGCCAGAGTCACAAAGGAAACGAATTTGGCTTCAGCGAGCACTACTAGTACTTAATTTCTCGAAAAAAAAATCGAGGCCTATTTATTTTCAAGGCCCGATGTTATGGTTCCCGGCGATCTTGCCACCCCGGTGAACGGTTCCATATCATTTGTGAGTCCTCTTCCGACACATGGACATGTTTTAGTTTCAAAGGTCACCTTTGAGTTTCTTTTATTTCTTATCAAGCAGGAATTTGAAAGAAAAATGATTTAACTCAAACCCCAATCTCTCCCGAGCTCCGTCTAGCAATCTGCCCCATGCGTTTCGAGAAGTTTCCATTTGAATCGCCATATTTGTTGATGCGGTTTGTTGGTCAATGATATATTTCCCAACTCCACTAGGCCTACACGTTGTAAACATGCGCATTCCTAATTATCAACGAAATTTAGAACTGACTTCGAAACCTTTCAATATTGATCTTTTCCAAAAGGAAAAAGAAATAAAAAGGCCTAAAAAGCACCAGCAACAAAGAAATTCAGATTTCAGACGTCCTGAACACTAAGCGTTTTCCTTTCCCATTACACCACACAAAGCAACTCGAACTTCTTTTATACATTTATTTGTCTCCACAAATGACGCAGAAGCCGTCGCATAATTTAAGCGCCTGTCGTGATATATTACCGGCACTATTCTTACCGTGGCCTTTGCTTTAATTTGATAACAGATAGATTGTACACGTGCCTTTGCTGAGAAGGGTAGCTTCCTCTTGAAGTACCTTTGGATGAGGTCCCAGTTGAACTTGAAAGGGGTTCGGCAGAAGGTTACCATTGTGTTATTGGCATTGACGGTTTCTCCTGAAGCCGAGTCTGTGACAAAGGCTTGAATGATCAGTCGTTTGCCCATCAGCGATTTGGTCCAGTTCTCCAGTGCCACATTGTTTAAATCCAAACTCTGGTGACGCTGACCTTCGTCATCTAACTATTTACAGAACATAAGCGTACCAATAAACATAAAAAATTAAAAATCTATTAAGCACTACTTGTTTTGGGAATTTCCCGACATTCTGAGGGGCGAGGTCTCATCAAATTAGAATACGTTTGCACCAAGAGGGACAGTCGTGAAGCGGCTTATTTTGAAAAAAAAAGCACATTAGCTGATCGTCGGATACAGTAGCGTAACTAGAATGAAATTTCTTATGGGTAATTAGGGGGTACACACAATCTTCAAGGGGTACCGAAATCATATCAACTGGGACTTGTACGGTTGTACAGAGATTGCATTTAATTAACTAAAAGTTTCAAAGGACGGGAGCACACGTGTATACCTCCGTTACACCACGGAGTTGATGGCTGCCACCCTAATAGTCAGAGCACTGTCTACCCATCATTTTGATAATTTCTTCATCATGTACCAAGGTATTTCGTGATGTAGACGGCCTACCTGTCCTTCTTTCGATTGGAGTGTCATCAGACTTCCGTCATCTGTAAACACTCCGTACCTTACGTAATAGTTACCAACAACTGGTTCGCCAAATAGATATCTGGAATTAGGAGAAAACATGAGGAGAAAAAAGCTACTACGATGCTGGGACAATATCCCTTTTCAGTGACACTGTGGCATATGATGACGTATGAAGCAAGATATGAGACGGAGACAATGCTTTGTGTTAGTCATTGTTTCAGTATAATTTGAGGAATTATTTTCAGACATCTAGGGGAATGTGTTAAGTAACAATATTCTAGAGTGTGTATAGTGATTGGACATATGGGGGGTGTCCCTCGGTCTCATTTCTTGCTGGATACATGCGATGACGATCCGACTAGCCACCACTGTTCATATAAATAGATACCCTGTACGATATGCGGCGGGGGCCCCCTCCCTAATTGTGATGCACAAGCTGTATGCCTTAGGACTATTGTGCCTACTGTACCCCCCTCGGAAATTTAAAAGGAATTCCAAAGAGTCCACCAAAAAAAAAAGACACGGTAGAGGGGGTCCCCTTTGTCGGATATCTTACAACATGTGCCAAACAAGGCTTTCCAGCAGCGAAACGCCACATTACAAAGCCCCGATATTTGAATTAAGTGGGGGATGTTAAGTCAGGCGTGGGCACAAGAGGAATGAAAAGGATGTTGGTGGTGCTTGCCTGTCTAGAAAATTAGACAACACAAAGAATGTCTGCTGTTCGAATCCTTGATGGTACCTTTTTTTCCTTCCACTCCCCTTTTCCTTTTTCCCATTTTTTCCTGTCGTGATAGATCCGTTTTGATGGATGTTTGTTTTCAAATGGGGCTACAACATCGCCCCCTGCCTCTAAACCATTGCCTCAATACCAGAATGATGTCGTTATACAATGATGCCAGACAACCCAAACTTAAGTGTAAGTTGCCCCCTTGAAGAAGGAGCAACCAAAGTGGAAAATGGAAGGTGGAAATGCACTATTGCACTCTGTGATGTTTCAGATCATACTTTGCCTTCACTTTCGACACGAGGGAAGGTGTTCCTGGCACAATATACATCGACTGTGTTGAGACTTCAACATAAAACTTGGGAAGCACTAGGAATAAAACAAAATATAAGGTGAAGTGAAAACTAAAGTGCAGGAAATTAACTAGTATTTTGCACTACCGTAGTACGGAAGCCAGTTTAGTGCCGAGGAATTCGATATCCACTTTTTCGTAAAGCATGGACAAAATAGTGCAATGTTTGACACAAATTTCCTGGCAGCCGTCCAGTGGTGTAAATCTGTGTCGGTAATTGGGGGCGGGGGCTGGGGAAAGGTGGGGGGATGACTTGCCCGGCCATGAAAACTTGAAAAGCGGGGGAAGGGGGTGACACCATATGACTCTATAGAGGTCAATGTTCGTGAGATTGATGAACAGCTGTAAAATGTATTCAGAAGGGCATATTTAGGGCTTTTTAAATTGTTTCCCCTTTTTGAGAGATATTGAACGCATTTTAGTCGATGGAAGTCTGAAAAATTCTTTACATTACGCTTCAGTTTTTTACTCACCACAAAAAAGTGTGGAGGATGATTCAGTTGCCCATCCCCCGCCTCAGAAAGTGGGGGATTATAACGCCCCCCCCCAATTTACGCCCATGCAACCTCCACTTGACATGAAATTATTTGGCGGCCACCAGGGTGGCAGCAACTTATTTTAACGTAGTTGAAGTCAAGGTATCTGAACAAGATTTACGGAACTTCTGGGATCCAGTGAGGTAAAATATTTACAGTATTAAATATTTTCCTTAATACCTATCTCACGTACACACGCACGGTTTGCAGCACTGTATGCACTACACCATAGGAGTTCCTAATCAATTTCATTATGACTGACAATCAAAAGGCAGAAGACCACATAATCTTGCTATTTTAAATCCAACCTTTTGCATTACACGAGTGTTTCTGACTGATGTATCTTGACATTTTTCTTTACCCACGAAAATATTTTAACCGTCCCTATTTTGGAGGTAGGGGGTTGTTTTAACTCACCGTATTCCTTTACTTCGAACTGGACCGATGTGCTGGCATTAAACTTGAAAAAGAAGAAGACAAAGATTTATAAAATGGTATATTAGACACCAGCTTGCCTTCCCTCAACCAGCTTTACTCACATCATGACTGACCAATCAGCGTACGTGGACCGGCATAATAAGCTGTATGGTATACAGTGAATGCTGGACACTGTGATTTGAACGTACGGTATGAGAAACGGTGCTTAACGCAGTAAGAATAAACCTTCTCCAGCAAGTTGATCGAAATGTTTTAATATGTACCATTTGTACGATCGACGTGATTAGTATTCAGAGAATACATCACAGACTGTTATCGAACGAAAACATTATTTGATTGTAAAATGTCTCAGCGCTTTGAGTCACTTGCAAATTCGTTTAAAAATTTGCACTAGGGTTGAAAATGGAATACAAAAATTACAACTATGAAGGCTGAAATGCAAACTTTCTTACCAGATGGCCGTAACGGGTAGTCACTGTCCAGTTTCCAAGCACTGGGTGCTCAGGGACGTCAAATTGGAGGATCAGAAATCCATTATCGGGTCTCTGTTGTTTTCGATACACAGTAATTTTGTCTGGGCTCATAATGTCGACTTGCAACTATTCGACAACGAAAGAGAGCCGACAGAAAAAAACAGTAAAGCAAAGGAGCTGTTTTGGGCTTTGTTTGGGTTTTCGTACTATCATGGTTGTTTGTTTAATTTTTCGCAGAGCGCAGTTATGCAGATGTAAATATACTGTACATGTACTGTTTATCTGATCAACGCGTTCATTTGCAACAAGTGTTTTCTGCCATTGGGCCTGTTTAACGATAGTATCTGAAATGTTTGCAACAGTTGTTTTGATTTCCAAATACCTTATCAACTCGGGCTTTAACCAATTAGAATACTGCTCAATCCACCATTTTGGCATACAGTCGTAAAAACGACGATGGGCCTTGAGCTGGACCAAGAGATGGCGCTATTTTCTTAGCAACAGAGGCTGCATCCGAATCTCTTGTCTAGAGCTAGGTCTAGGTCTTCGCTCCATTGGAAATGCGTAGAGACGCGCAGACAATAGACCTAGCCGTAGCTCTAGAGGCCCGTTTCGGACAGGGCCAGAGGCTCGTTTGGTCAGAACTGAACTTTAATGGTTCACGTACGACTAGGAAACGTACGTGTAACGGTCACATCGCTACCAACAAAAGGAACACTCCCGACCAAAGTGGATCCTTTCAACCAATGAGTGGGCGCTTCTGCTTGAGGTTGTCAAGGTGGTATTTGAGAGGGTTATTCTATAAGTCAAACAAGGATAATTACGTGGAGAACAGGGGAAATTGTAGAGAATTAAGAATAACAATAAGCTTTATTCCCATTTTTTTTCTTTTTTACATGTACTTGTCTTGCAGACACTTTGATTGGTTCTTTTTTTTTCCAAACGATATAGCCTCTGAGAAAGCATCCCACTCGTCTCTCTTGTCCAAAGTGAACATAAATAAAAACATTATTTATTGATCAATTGAAACAAACTGAATAGAATTCACGGGAACTAACACTGTGAATCTAGTCTGTTACAGACAAAGATGTTAAATCGAACATTGTCTACATGTGATTACTTGGACATTTTGGTTCATATATGAAGTATGTTTAATACCTCCATTTTGTACTAAAATGCACTTGTCATAGACTCACCTCGTGATTTGCAGGAGCCATGTCCTGATTTAGAGCCACAACACGAATGTCAACTGTCGCCGAATAAAATAAGAACAGGAAAATATAAACATGACAGTAGTAAACCACTAAAGCAAAGATTTGAAGGTTTGCAGTAGAAAAGGGTTTTTGATACAATGTATTGCATGTTCAGGAGTGACGATGGACAGGGTACACAGTCTAAAACGATGAGTTACCTCACGGCTCTTTTCAGAACTTAACGAAACTCATAAAAAAGAATTCCTATAATACTGGAAACTTATTCCTGCCAACAAATCTCCCGAATCGTATGTCGCCCTCTGTAGACGCAGGTATTAATTTTCTCACTTTATGTCCAGTCATGCTTTATTTTAGAGATCTGCATTTTGCTTTTGTTGATTCTTTAGTCTGTTTGGAGGTAAGAGGTCGACTTTTTCAAATCTAAATTTTAAAGCAAGTTTTGGAATTTCAATAATGCATCCAATAAATGACTGAATGTTGCCTTAATTGGAGGGGCTGTGACGGGGCCTCGGGGTATTCCTGACTGTGCAGTTCTCACACTAAGAAGAATTATGTTTAAAAGTCCTCCCCTACATTTAAAAAACATTTTACGAGCGGGGAAAAGGTTTCATATTATTGTAGGCAGAAAATCGGGGTCGGGTTTTGGAAGCATTTTGTGATTGGTAAAGAAATGGGGCAATTTTTTAGATTCTCTAGTCGATGTTTCCTCCAATCTTGAAAGGAAGTCGTTGGCCTTTGCTGTCCGGTATTGTTTAATGTCTCTTGCTTTTGAGAAGCATCCAAAAACAGATAAAACAATGCTCCCAACCCAAACCAAACTTAGCGCACTAAACTGAAGCGATCGATTTTCGTTTCATTTTGCAATCTGGTAATTTGCTTTATTCTCACAACTTTGAAGTTCCTGGAGTTTATTTCTGCGTGTATTCACCTGCAATAGGCTGCCTCATTTTAAGAATGGTTCTCATTGAACAACTTTTCCAAACAGGGCCTAACTTCGTCCTCATGGATTTCTGAGTCTTTTCGATCCCCCCCGGCGTTAGGGAAGGACAAAGTATCATGTGCTTTGCCAATTCACGGCTGGGATGTATTGCCTTCACAAAATCTTGTGAGAGGCATTTGATCTTCCCAGCGGCCTGTAAGGGCGATGGCAGGCGAGCGGACGTAGAGTTTTTGCTTTGTTCCAAGGGGGCGCACTGCTGCCCTGTTCACTCGCTCCCTACTACTCTTTATGTGGGGCGCAGAGAGGGGAAATGCATAACGTAATTTTTAACACTCCATATTCGGTGCGTTCGACTTCTTTCGTCCCCACCTTCTCGCTCGTTTGACAGAGCACTACGACCATTCCTAGGTCAGGACTGTTCTGTGTGAGCTAATCGAACGCAGCAAATTGACTGGATAGAATTCATTTCAGCACTGAACAACACAGGTCAACACTTCTGCTTGCGCATGACACGCGCTTACATGCGTGGATTAGGACAGCAAGTAATAACCCAAAACTTCGTGTCTGGCAGAAGCAGTGACGTATTTCCTTACAAAAGTTTTTGAAAAGCATTTTCCCTACCGAAAAGGAGTGGGAGATTTCTGCAGATTCTTATATCAGAACGGCTCATTCGTGGCTTATAATTGTTCTCCCCGGCCTTTTTGAGTGCTTTTGAATACAATTTAGTCGTTGGGAAGTCAAAATATTTCTTTATAATCCGCTATTTTCTTACCACGAAAAGGGGGATGATTCACTAGCCCATCCCCCTGGTCAGAAAGTGCTGGGATACATACACCCGCCCCTAGTAATGGACACCCACGAGAAGTAGTGTGGGTGTCCATGGTTCGAATCTCAGCGCCCCGTACCCTTTCAGACTGTTTCCTGTTACAGAAAATCAATTCTGAAAGCATAAATGAGCCTCCATGCTTTTTTCCGTTTCGTTTGGAAAACCGATGATCTCTGTGCGTTATTGACTTGAACCTCACACAGTAACACCAATATCACGGAATATATTTATATAAGCATTTTGGAATTTTGCTATAAAAGCTTGGTTCATTGACACCTGTTTGTCAACAGCGGTGGACAGCTGGGCCTGGTTCACGTGGAATAAACTCACATACCTCACCGAATAACCAAATCCTCTAAACTCACCTCGTTGGTTCGGCGTGTACAGTGGCTTGTCCGTCTGAATAAAGACAAACGAAGCTTGGTAGCTCATTAAAATCACTTGTTGGTTCTGGAATGTGAGTAGAGGTGAGCTGGAACTGGCCACTAATGTGACGAATTCTCGCCCGCGTGTCGGACGCTGCGGTAACTGTGACCGTTCGATGCTCAGTCGAGCCACCTGTGGTTCATCTAACAACACAATATGGTACTCTAAGAGGTCAGTTTCAACGTTGAAACAAGGGCGATGTAAACTCAGAGCGACGCCTCTATTTTTGATTTTTGCCTTTTGATTCAGCTTATGAAGTTCACAAGCGATCATGTCAATTACTAGAATCTAATTACGGCCAAAGCAAAAACCACACGCCTCCCCTTTCAAACAGATGCAACGAAGCTAAGCAACAGAATTTGCATCAAAGAAATGTACTCTAATGCAAAATGTGCCTGACCCCACCAGTTAGCCTTGCATTTCAGTTTCTAGTTTAGAAAAAAATGCTTGTGAAATTACCCTTATATTTAAAAGTTATAGTTCAGAACTTTTTTCATGTAAAGCCTAGTTTCCATGTGTTTGGAACGAGATCGATCTTGGCCAGCACGTTAGATGTCAAGAAAACAGACTGTGTACATGAAACAGAATATGGCGTCATTCGACCAAAAATTGAAACAAAATGGCGTACGAAACCACAAAAATGTTCTTATGAAGTGCCTCTAAAAGCTACACTGGTGCTTCAGTTCGATGTCATTCATTTGCAGTCAGTTATTTTGTTGAAAATTCTGGTTTCATTCCTTAGTCATATATAAGGAGAAAATGGGCCAAATGCATGGTACACAACAGCGAAAGTGTTCTTAGGCGTCACTAGAATGTTTGCCCGGGGAGCATGCACTTTTAAAGGGGAGGGAGGGTTAAGCACTCACCAGCGGCGAACTGATACATGTTTATAGGGAGTCCATACCAGGGTATATTTATATGTCGGTGGATTTTTAATCCACCTCATCTCGTTTTTTCCTTTGTTTCTTCCACCTCTCTCTCTCCCGCCCCCTTCAGATTTGTAAAATTTTTCTTCGGGGCAGGGGGGGAGAGTCCTCTGAATGACAAAAGCTCGCCAAAATTCATCTTTGCCCTTGAGTAACTACTTTTGTGATTGTATTTGTCACAAAAAAGGTTTCCACAAGACTGCAAAATTATGGGTGCGTTCGCGCGGTTACTCCCGTTTTAACACGAGTAGGATGCGTGCGCATTACACTCGGGTACAGGAGGAGTATACTCTCCCTAACCCTTGGCTCGTACTCCAGCCGTTCTATAGCGCTCAGGAGTATACTCGCGTTAACGCAATAGCTCGCTCGAACGCACCCTGGGACTGAGGACTGTTCGACGATGACGTCTATGAGTCTACGCGTTAGGTCCATGGAAACTAGGCTTAATATAGTCTGTTTCAATAGCAACTTCAAATGCAATGGGATTTCTAAAACTATCCAGAAATATCTATTTTCCCAGTATGTACCCAGATTTTACACGTACTTTCAGTCACGATGACGGTCCTCTCTGATATTCTGTTGTTGCTCCCTGCCAGGTGGAAATAAAGTGTCACTGGTATTTCGTCAGCATCGGTTCCATGGACACTGACTAAAATGGTCTCGTTAACATCCACGCGGACGATGTTGGGCGCAGCGATGAAATAATGGGCACTGCATACGAGCAAATTTACAAAAATCACGGCAATTACAGTAACCATCTTCACAGTAAAAGTGACTTACTGCTGGACACTACGTTAAACGTTGTAGGGGTTTGGGTTAATATAAAGTACAAAAAGTTCGGGGGGAGTCTCACGACCTACGGGTGAGGGATGATCCAAATTTAATGCAGCATCATCGTGCGATCAAAGCTTGGGAGACATAATCTTCCTCATGCACACCTGGCATTTACATCTATTTACACTTACCTTGAGAAATATTTCTTTCCCTGGTACAAGGCAATGGATCTATTACCAGATAAGTAGGCACAACCCTACATGGAAATTCATTCCAAATGGTTAAAGTGATATTTCTCGTTCGCGCAAAATTTAATGCAGCATCATCGTGCGATCAAAGCTTGGGAGACATAATCTTCCTCAAGCTCACCTGGCATTTACATCTATTTACACTTACCTTAGAAAATGTTTTTTTCCCTGGTACAAGGCAATGAATCTACTACCAGATAAGAAACCACAACCGTACGTGTGAATACATTCCAAATCGTTAAAGTAACATTTCATTTTTTTTCCTTCGCGAAAAATAACGACTATTGTAGCACATATTTACATGCCGAAAACCGAGTATACCAGGCAAGATATGGGACGGAGGGGTACCCCCCTTACCTGTCCAATTCCTATACACACTCTAGACTATTGTTACCTGACACATCCCCCCTAGAACTCTGTAAAGAATTCCTGAGATTCCGATCAAACAATGACCAACAGAAAGGCGGGGGGGGGTTCTCTCCGTCCCATATCTTGCTTCAAATGAAACCGAGGCTAACCAACCAAGGGCGGATCCAGAACCAAATTCTTCTCTAAAGGGAAAAGGGGCAAAACTGCAATCGGGGGGGGGTTGTTAAAAAACTTCGGAATTTCATTATGTGACGTTGTATGGCCTCTCTGAGGGGTGGAGCCAACATTTTTTGTAGTATTTTCGGCATTTGCTTTGGAAAAAAAGTAGTCTCAAAACTCGCCTGTTTCTCATTATACGTCAAAACGACACCGCACAGTGGCACGCGCAAGTGGACTTGAGTGCACACTATGCACACGTATTTTACAGAACCGAGTGGGTTTTGTTTTCAAGAAGTGGCACGAGTTTTAGCTTTACTTCAAGAGTTTGAAGGCTTTTATCAACATTTTCTGTGATCCCATAACTGATTAATGAACCAGTCCGGTATTTTAATAGCGCATGCTCAGTACAAGGCTATTCGGGAACAACCATCTGTGCGCGTGAAAGTCAGTCCTATCAGGGGAACCATATACTAACTCACGCACGCACAATGTTCCCCAAAGACCTTGGCTTTTTGAAATAACGAAACAGCTCATTACCTCGTCAAGTGCGATCCTAACGCGCGCATTTCACAGTTGTTTGTGAACCAGAGAGTGCAGCTCCCAGAAAAGAAGCAGCTCTGTTGCTAGGAAAAATCACGCCCTTTCTTGGTCCAGCTCGGGACTCACAGGTTGGCAGACTGCAGTTTTCAAAGCAAAATTAGGACTAAACTTGCACAACGTTAGACTGAACAAAGGCTTTACAATTGGCAATTAAACCGTGCATGATCGAGCCAAAAACCGAAAATGTTATTGGAAAGGAAGGGGCACATAGTTCTATGTGAACATGGGGGACAAGTTTCTGGAAGCCTGTGACAGGAAGCCGCTCAGGTGTATCTTCGAAGTATCTAAAAATAACATGAAATGTTCTGTAGATATACGCAGGAAATCTATAAAAGCACTTCACTGGCGTATAGTAGGGTCATTTTGATTGGATTGATTTGATACGAAAAAGGTAGATCAGGTATTTTCAGCAGTCAGCGACACAATCTGTATTATTCTAGCGGCACTGTTCAAATAGCGTCAAATGATGGTGGCGCTCTTCATGTTGCCGCCATTTCTGACTTTCAGTGCAACATCAGTAACATCCGATGGCACGCCACGCCACTGCATGTAGCTTTTAAAAGGAACGCAAAAAAATCACGGCCAAGTCACGTAGTCCACTTGTGTCAATCGATTTTCCTTGCTTTCTCTTTTCATGTTTACTTTTTTCGTCACTGTTCATGGCTGTGATTTCAAGTAGGGAGAACTGCAGTTTAACCACCGAAGCCCAATGCAGAGATCGACATCTGTTTTTGTACCAACGTGAACTCGTTGACACGAAACGTGATCAGGACATTTGCCAAAAGACCATAATTTACTCGAGTTACGCGTGTTTGATAGAAGGAAAGAAAAGCCTATCTCTTACTTGGGCACATAATGTTGCAAAGGTGATTAAGTATGAAGAAAAAATTACTTATTTTGTTCAACAATTTTTACTCAGTGTATCGGTGAAGAGTGTTACCGTGCAGGAGAGACAGTGATTGCCTTGCTAACTGGATCAGCGACTAAAAAGTCCACTTGATACAGCTGGGTTTTGAAAAGCAAGGAAACTTGGAAACCAAAGAAACATTTAAACAGAAAGATCTTGTAAACTGTAATTAAGAAAACAAACAAGCCCACGCTAGAGGGCCTGCTCCTTTACGTCACAGTTGCGTTGTACATTTGTCAACCTGTGGTGGTTAGAAATGTGGCAAAAGGTGAATTCACTAAGACCCTGATGCAGCTGTGAAACACTACTAAATGCGAACTGAATCGTCTTTAAGAGAAGGGCCGATAGGCGTATCGCAGAAATGTAGCCTACATCGTTGCACTCTAGAACAGTATATACAATGTCGAAAGTTACCCGCCCTGAGTTGAAGTGCACGCGTTCTGCGTGTACGCAAAGACCAAACATTAGGAATAAATTCGTTACGCGTTCTCAGCGTGCTCCACGTCAAACACGCCATTGATCCCATTATAGAGTACCGAAGTGCGACGTCATTCAGAACCAGTAAATGCCGTACAAACGAATGGAGTACGCGCGCGTGTTGGTTCACGCGCTGGTTCTCGCGGGAATGCATTTTACAGACACACGGTACTTGTGTGGTGAGTACTACAAAAACACGCCCTCCTTTGATCCGCTCGGAGTGGATAGTAAAAATCTACTTATGATAACTTGACATCTTGTTGTTCAAAGAGGCCCACAACGCGCACGCTACCTATCCACAAGCCTTGTACCACCGAAATAATGGCTTCTGATCGCCGAATACGGGCGATTCAAAAAGTTTTGCAACGTGTTGACCAATCACAACGTGCGAAATTTGTCGACCATTTCCAAACGCGCATTGGGTTGACAGATTTCGCGCATTTAATTGGCCAGCGCCTTGCAAACTCTTGGAGGTGCACTGTTTCGAAACGCCCAGATTACACTATGGACCACCCGATTAGACGCCATAACTGCAGTGCCGCTGCACTCACACGCACATTCTTTGGCTTGAAGCGCGCGTGCTTTTTTGGTAAATCACGACACCCTACTGGTCGAAGAGGCATGTAACGCACGCGCACCACCTGCCCAAGAGCGCCAAGCCACCGCAGTAATGGCTTCTAATTTCAGTTGTCAAATTACGCTTAAGTCTCTCTCGAACGACGTCGCTTCCTACAGTTTGGTGCATGCATCGACATTTTTGTACTTCAGTGTTTATGACGCACATCGGTTGCACCGTAATTCGAACATATTTCGATCAGCACACGCACGAGTTGAGAACACTTTGCACATCGCGCCCACACGCACCTGTTGACGTTGTATACGCAGTTGCAAAGATGATGTCAAGCGAAAGGCTCTGGCCGTGTCCGAAACGGGCTTCCAGAGCTACGGCTAGGTCTACTGTCTGCGCGTCTCCACACATTTCCATTGGAGCGAAGACCTAGACCTAGCTCTAGACAAGAGATTCGGATGCAGCCTATGATCTGAAGAGGGCAGCGGTCACGGTCAGCGTTCAAATTCAGACTTCGAAGTCTCTCAGCATTTCTTTGGAACATGAAATTGGCAATAGAAATATTCAAAAATGACCTAGATTCAAAAATGCACGCGCCTCCACGGACATGGTACACTTCCTGAAATGCCATTTGCCCGCCGTGTTACGTCACGTGAAAACCTCCATATTTTCATTTGTAGATTTTGTACATCTAAACCATGGACGTTTGAACAACAGAAGGTAATAGGCCCATGGTTGACTAAAAGCGTCCACGACTGACGACCGCGAAAATATATGATGACGGATCAAATATGAACAAAATATGAACAATAGGTGGTCCACCATTGCACTCGTTACGAAGATGCTTACATGTGTTTGGGCGTTTGCCACCGACAAACACAGAAGAAAATATCAAGAGGCTAGCATCTTGTGCTATTTATCTTAGAGGAAGTGAAAGGCGTACGAAGTGTACTTACGCCTGTGCAGCAGCAAGTAGGTGGAATGCTGCACTTAAGACAAGGAAGACCTGCATCTTGAGTGAGTCAGGCCTTCTCTTTCACCACTAAGTTCGATGTAGTACCACTTCTCCTCTCCAGAAATAAACAACGCTGATAGGCCTAATTTACGTCTCCAGCATTCATATGCGGCACCAGCCGGATCCTGGTATATTATGCTTTGCAAATCTACCATTAAGCTGTTTGTTAGGTAGATGAAACTTCAGGTACATAACGGTAGTTTGGCGGAGGACTTGCCAAGCTCCGTAAGAGGTGAATGCCTCGGGTGATCCTGATTTATATTATACCCCCTGCGTGGGCTTTTCCCACTTACTGTTGACAATGGCTTTTAACCTTTAATAGTAGTGAAAAACCACAGCTTGTTCCAATGATACCGTGGGACGGTGTTCATTCAAAGAGGTCAGGAGGGACACTTGTTTTTATGAAACTACCGAAAAAGTTTTAGTTAATCGTCTTAAAACCCACGCATGAACAAACTACGCCATGGAAAAACAGAAAACGCTTTTTTCCTCGTTACATGTAACAATTTATTTAATTTTTTTAATGGGAAGGCATAGCTAGCACCTGAAGTTGCGCCCCATACGCAAATGAACCCATCCCAACCGTACTTACATATGTTTTAGGGGAAAGTTTAACTGCGCATGTCCCAGCTTAGGGTAATTTGCATGCGTAAAGAGGGCCATGAGAATTCGTGCCGGGTAAGCAGCTGCTTCATGTCATGAAATTTACGTCTTATTTCACTTTTGGGAAATAAAAATTCCTGCCCAAAATATTGTAAGATAAGGCCTTTTCCTAACGTGTTTTGTGACAATAAAACTGAGAAATAGTACCAGAGTGTTCAAAACTAGTGATTTTTGTAAAAAGCTCTTTTTGTTAGCAGTAGTTGTTTACGTTCTGATGCAATTTTTGAAGGCTCGAAACAAAAAATTCCAAGTTTTCCCGAAGTTTTCAAAAGTGGACCGTGGTGGGAAAAGGTGTGAAGGTTTTAGATTTGCTGACGGTTTTCCGCTAGATTTTTTCTCTTCCCGACTGGACGCGTTTGCATATCGACCTACCTTAGCACTGATTCCGTTTATCGCAAAATCTTACGGCCTTGCGAACGTACAAATTCAGTGACTCGGGAACGAATGACAAACACGAAAGTACAGTAGGTTAACATGAAGTTTATTATTGAAACCGAGGTTTAACTGGCATTATTACATTGCCAGGAAATATTGAGATTCATTGTATATATCCTCAGTTTTACATGTACTATACAAGTCATGCATGAACCACAAAACATGATATACACCGGCTCCGGTGAGAATTTCCATACATAATGTACATGTACATGTACGCCGCGGTAGGCGTCACAGTCTGCAGTGTACCGTGCACGGAACGTGGCTGGACCGGCGATTTTTGTGCATGTAAAACACGTAGATCGCGCTGCAGCGAAGTATCAAATAATTATAACTCAAGAAAGTCGAACAAAAAATCTAGCTATAGATAGAACTGACTGTACGGTGTGGTTGAGATTCTGGCCTGTCGTATTCAGTATCTCACTGTTCTGGGAAAACTTCTAAAATTGAGAAATTTAGTGAAAAACAGACCAGGAGATTTATTGAAGAGGGAAATGGTTTATCATCTAAGCAACCACTTTAAGGCTAAATTTCAAATTTATGTAGCATTTCCTTTCATGATTCTGTGTTGTTTCATTCGGTTTAAACCTTCTAGAGCACATACAAAGACTTTCAGTGTGATCGTTTTTAACTTTGTGCAAACGAAGTCTTCAAAACAAGAAGGCTCAACCGTGACGGAGGATCGATTGGCAAGTTGCTAAGGATGATTCCGTATGGTTCACGAGGGTCCGGTCATGCCCCGCACGGTCGAAGTCGTTAATTTCACACGTCGAATGGAAGTGAAACATAGGTGAACCTATGCACTTGTTGAGAAAATGATGGCAGTGTTACAACAATATATTTTCTTGGTTTCTTTTGAAATTCATATTTGTTTTTGTCTATTCTATATTTCCAGGTGAAGGCTTGCGGTTCAATGTAGGCAAGACTGAGTTTTAACTGCAAAGCCGATTGCAGAGATCAGCAACACCATCTGTTTTTGTAACTAACGTGAACTCCCTGACATGAAACGTGCAAATGATCCAGACAGTTTACCTTAGGTTCATAATTCACTCGCTTCATGGTGTCTTTATGGGGTATATTGCCTATCCCTCACATGTTTTTCAAAGTGGATAATGTATGAGGAATAACAAGTTCATCGTTTTTACGCACTGCACCGGTAAGAGGCGCTATATCATGGCGGAATGACAGCGATTGCTCGAGTGTTTTGGGGTAGGATTAAGCATCTGAAAAGTCCACATCATGGATACGAAAACTTTGTACGTCTTAAGTCAGGAGGGAATAAGAACATGTGGCTCTAAACTTAACTCGCTAATTCAACTCTCTCAACCTCTCTGATCAGAAAGAGTCGAGTTCACAATACCCCGTGGCATGCGGGAAACTGTCGGGGATTTCCCCAATCCTCAGCGCGGTTAATAAAGGTTAAAATAAGGCCAGGGTCGGTACCTGTTATTGTGTTTGGAACTTGTCGGAGAGAGCGCAAGAAGTCGTGTTGGTCTTCCATTTTGTGCTCGACTAAAATGAGACATTTCTTCTTCTTTTGTAAAGAGAAAAAACTTTGCGTGTAGTAAAGATGGAGACAACGAGACCCATTTGTGGTGACAGAAATGAACCAGAAATCAATTTTTATCCCCGAAATGAAATGAACATATCCCATTTTCGTGGTAGCTGTAGTTTTAATCCAGGCAATTTTTTTCAGTTTATAATCTATTTGGCAAGGTAAGATGGTCACCGTTGACTTCAGTCAAAAGAGCATTGCGAGTAGTAATTGTAATTGCTGAGTCGGTAATGTGAGGTTACTGCATAGGGGCGGTGGTCTCGACGAGGGCGCCCTCCTCCTTAGGGTGTGGCACGTATATTGTGGGCCAGATTGTTTCACAAGGGTCTATATCTTTATAAGTGATCCCAAAGCCGGTTCGCTCTATGTGTATGAGGCATGTGCAGCAGGGTATGAGACGGAGAGAAGCCCCCCTGCTTTGTGTTGGTCATTGTCTCGCAGGAATCTGGCGAATTCCTTTCAGACATCTTGGGGGGGGGGTGTGTTAAGTAACAATAGTCTGGAATGTGTATAAGGGATTGGACATGTTGGGGGGGTACCCCTCGGTCTCATTTCTTGCTGGGTATAGCATGAGGCGTGCTCTGTGAACTCAGTGAACCAAAGTCCGATCAGTGATCATGAGCTGGCCTAGTAGGCCCTTCGTCTGCAGTTGCACGGGACGGCACAGAAAGTCTCTGAGCGACAAAAAGGGAGTCTGTTGGGGTGGGAGTATACCAGGCATGAAATGGCACAGAGGGGTATCCCCAACAAGTCCAATCCCTATACACACTTCAGCCTATTGTCACTTAACAACCCCAGATGTCTGAAAAGAATTCCTGAGATACCAGTATAACAATGACCAACACAAAGGCGGGGGGGGGTTCTCTCTGTCCCATAGTTTGCTTCATATGTAATGTACAGTTGCACCCACTAAGTAGGCCTAAACTCTATCCGCCTAGCTCATCAATAGAAGTTATGCACTCAAGATATTCAACATCAGAGAGGCCGAGAGCTATGGAACTGGAGAATTGAAGAAATTTAGCACTGGACCTGTGGCCTGGACTTAGGGCTTCCAATTCTGAGTAATTTGGATGCAATCAGATCCAGAAGAGGCACTATTTATCCGTTTCGCAAAGGAACGCTTTTTCAAAATGGCTAATTTTCCCATGTAGGGAAATATCCGTCGTTTTTGGGGTGGTGTACTTTGGGTAAGATTTTTTTTTCAAAAAGTCATTAGTCAACCAGGCAAAACTGAAAGGATAATGAAAGACTTGTTGATCATCGTGTTTCTATGCAGCCTGAATACCTGTGAGAGTTGTGGGTATTTTTAAAAGAATTGTGAAGTACACCTGCTGATGTTTGTGAGAATTTTTGTTCTCACTGGGGTGCACCTGCACCCATACCGTCCCAGCCTAGATGGTTCGTTGACTGTGGTATCGGGCACGGGGAGCGTGATTGGGCCGATGCTTCGTGACGTAACTAAGACAGAACGTGACTTGAAATAAACAACCTTTGGACGCCTGAACTGTGTAAAACAAAAGCAAGCTGATTCAGTTCTTCTTCACTCATAAACGAAACCAGTACACCAGTAGGGGGCGCCGTGAAAGGGAGGAATCTGTAACTTAATTCGCACCAGTGGCGTAACTAGGATGCTACAGCTGACGGGGCACCTGGGGTGCACAATTTTTTTTCACGGGGCACTGAAAATAATTGAACTAGGTATATATATATATTTTCCATTTCCATTTTCAAATAGGGGAGGGACCGGCCTCCGTTGGGGGGCACGTGCCCCCCCCCCGTAGTGACGCCACTGCTTCGCACAGGGTTTGTGAACCCCCACAATTAGATGTGTGGCGTGCCTTTAGTGCCATTACAGGATCCTGAATGAGTCGACGGGGATATCCCAGAGCTACACCACTCACAACTCACGAGATAAGTGATCCACCCTCGGAATTGACCCAAAGAGGAGTTTTTTCTGCGCCACACCACACCACCTACCTACGCCCTCAACGACACAATGGGGCACGGAATGTAGCTTCTCATTTACAAAGCAGAAATGCTGAACGTCAATGTAAATAATTATCGGTCTCGTTTTGTCGTATGCCACTCGGTGACATTGTATACACTTTTCGCATTCATGAATGAAGTACAATTATCAATTCAGGATCAACGCTGCATTTTCTGCAACGGAATCATTGCAGTTTGCACGGAACTCCACTGCTGCGTTAGGCCTACCAGTCTATACTCCATTGTCTTTCAGCCTGAAATAATGAGACGCAGTATATCAACAATAAAATTGTAAAATACATTGTGCCAAACTGCACGGACCGAGAAGCCTACGGAAGTATTATGCCATATTGATACAACCGATTTAAACTCATATTTCAATTAACAGCTGCATTTTCGTTTGCTTTTTCATATCATTAAAATCAACGCGGAAGCCTTGACATGAGAAGGAGATACGTGACTTTCTGTCTGACTTGAACGTTTGTCGGTACATGTACATATGTACAGTGTAACTTATGCCATGGTTAAAGTGTATCTGCAATGATTTTTTTCTTAGACATGGATTTTCATTTAATGAAACTTATTGATATCTACACGTATTAGGTTAAATATACTGAAAAGTACACTCTTTTAAACATTTAAAATTATCAGTACTTTTCTGGCCTAAGGCGGTGTTGCTGTAATCACCGGGAAAGACAATGGCCCAGTGCTTCTGTTTTTCTGTTCAAATTATATATGAACCAAGAATTTACTCACTGAAAATATTTGTGAGAAAAGGATTGATGACTTTCTTGTCACTATGTACCCACACAACAGTGAATCACCAAAGCGAAGAGAAAATTTATGCCAGCAAAATTCTTTTAAATGCGATTTTCTTTGCACAAATCCTTGTAACATTATGGTTTTTCTTCTCGGATGATGACATCACAGTTTTACTCATGAATATGGAAATATTACTAAGACAACCCAAAAAACCCAGCAAAACACCATTTGAAATAGTGAAACAAAAATTGAAAATGACTTTAACTTCAAACATGAATACATATCTATGTGCCATGTTCCACGTGTTCAGTACGGTGGCATGGAACTGTCAGGTTGCAAAAACAAAGCAACTGCATGTTTAGTTCTGGGTGTAAAGACTCGTATAGTGGCGTAACTGGGGTGCATTTGACCAATTGACCAAGGCGGACTATCACCACATGTTTTCCTTCTGTAATTCCCAATAGGGGACACACGGGGAGCTGAGAACTCGAATAGTAGAGGGCGTCACGCCTCCCATGCCCCCAGTTTCGCCACTAGACGCCTAAGCTGACTTCTTTTTGTAATGGCCGTATTTTCGGTGGTCACAGAGAAGTAGACAGACGAGATGAGGCCAGCTGTTTTGCATGGCTCCATAACACACTGCGCAAAACGTCATACGCCACACAGTCTTCAGCACTCTATCTAATAGGCATCACGAAAATTGGGGCCCTTTTTATCTCACCTGACGTGTTCAACAGTTTTCAAAAAACGAAAAAATGGATTTACGCGTGTAATAATCATATTCAGATGTTGCTGAGGGGTGGGTTTTCAGGACTTGTTGGCCTTTCTTGCCACGTTCTTACGTAATCCCAGTTGCATGCAAACAATACAAGTCAAAGATTCATGCATGGTCTATGGCAAAAGTACCAGTACTTGTTCGTTATTCCGTTGCCTATTTCCGTTTTCAAATCAGGTAGTGCTAGTGTCCGTTTCCTTCCCGTCCGCTGCTGGTTCCTCGGCCTTACTGGTGCCGTACTCAGCAGCGTTTTTGGGAAGCTCTTGTTTCTCTTCGTCATCTTCAGTCGTTACCTTGCCAACACACCACATAACGAACAGGAACGGCGCTTTCAGCAAGAAGACCAAACCTTTTTGTAGTGCTTCCAGACAGGGTGCGCAACAAGGACTACAGCATTTTACTGCAACGCCAGAAAGAATCGCAGTCAGTCATCTTTTAAAAAAAATAGCATGTATCGTTATTCCACGATCATTATAGCCCCAGCCATGAGTTTAAAAACTTACTCCATTTACAATTGGATATATGCTTTTTTTTTCTTCCCCCAAAAGGCAAGACATGTGAGCCCTGTCGAAGCCCTGGTCGGTGAAAGGAGATCTACCTTTGGGCACAAATATTTTTACATCAGTCAGTTTTTGTCCTGTGATGACGTCACATTAATGTTTATAGTGCAACAAATACCTTCTGTAGAGTCACCGTTTTCAGACCTCGTGATCGTGACTTACATGGGCAAAGAATGATCGCTACAATCAGGGCAAGTAGACTGATGACCAGGAGGAAAGGTACACAAAGAATTCCCACTAGCAGTCTGCATGTATACCGACAGCAGTTTCCCCAGCTTTGACAGCACTTGCAATCACACATTCTGGACCTTGGCGAAGTGATAAGCCTACGACCAGTTCTTCAAACATTCCTGCAATATCGTTTCGAAAGGTACAGTAGGTCGTGTCAGCGTTAACTACTGATAAATTATTTGACTTTTAACTCACCAAAACCAACAGAAATTAATAATCAACAGAATAGCTTAACTAATCGCAACTTCCCCACTATAAGTGAACAATCAACGAATTGATTTCCAAACATTTGAACTTACTGATAACAATGTGTCGGAATGGTCAACCCTCTCATGCAAACTCACACAAACCGCGTACAGCAATATCGAAATACAACAATTTGATCGGTCATGTTGAAATGATCTTTCCTAAGGTTTAGATACTTTCAGTTACTCACTCACCGACCTCTCTCAGCCGATTATTTCCGCAACTGTACTTATTGGACTGTTAGGCTTTGTTGCTCATGATTATTGTATAGTTGATATTCAGTTGGGAGCTGCTGTTCTAAACTATATAAATTAAACAAGATGTAACACCCGACACTGAAGGTTG
>NW_019091513.1:647242-659238 GCF_001949145.1 Acanthaster planci | reverse complement strand
AGGTTGTAGTTTCTTCCAAAGAAAACACTACAAATATTGTTACGATATTACTGGCCCCACTTGTCCAGCTAAGCTGCAGGCAGTAATCAGGCATTTTTGGAATGTTTACTATTGTTCATCTGACCGGGCGGCGATGATCATTGAGCGCTTTGATGTGCCAGAGTTGTAACTCCTTCTGTGTCCTTCCTCCACGGTCTGACAAACCATGATTAGTGCCGGGTAGCCAGTAAAAAAGCAAGAGGTCGGGTGCCAAAATTAGTGCCAGGCTGTTACTGGTTCCGTCGTTTTTATATGTTTTCCTACTTAAATTTGCATTTTTTTGAAAAGAATCTTCAGTTATTTTCACAAGTTCCCTTTGCATTTCGCTGTCGTGAAAATACATGCACAAAGCTCAATCCATTAAAGCAAAGCTGCACTGGTTCCCACTGCACCGCACCAACACCAGAGAATGTATGATGGAAATGTGCCAACCAGTCTATACAGGTACGTCCCAGTAGATTACGCTACATCAGCCGTACATGCACGCAACCCTACAGCTGCAGAACTACATGTATTATGACTCTACCTAAAATAGCTCCAGGTTCAGTGACACAGCTCCCAAAAACCCCTGAAATTTGAAAGGTCAGGAGCTGTTTTTAGCTTTTGGGCAAAAAAGCTTGATGTCAACCCCTGTATACATGTACGTACGCAAATAAAATGTATGCTTCATGATTATACCCCATATGTGGGATACATGTATACATGAACTGTAACAGTGAAACAAATCGATAAAAATGATGGATCCCCCAACGAGCAGCCTACTATGTACAATGTACATGAGTGGTATTGTTTTAACCTCAAAGAATGCAATTTAACACAATTCTCACACTGGCAGAGCTAACAAAAAAATGTGCACTTACATCTTTGTGGAATATCATGTCTAGCAGGTTACCAACGAAGGGCTTAGGTTTTGGCCCTGCAATACCATTACATGCCAGGTACTGACAACGCCTGGAGTAGTCATATCTGTAAAAGAACAAAAAGGGCATGCATCATGGTGAAAGAGCGGGTTAGTGGGTAGACCTCAATATGTAAGTTATATAAGACTACATGTATACATGTACACAAACTTGCAGTGAGGTACATGGGGCACCCCTACCAGAACTTGCATATACACCACAAGGGACGGTGAGTGGTGACGAGAGGGTCAGTACAGATGCATGTACAGGCCCTCCATGTACAATCAACTTTCACTACAACAAAGTTCAAGGGACCAGTAATAATAATAACTTTGTTATGAAAGGAGTGGAAAAGAAAACACAAAAGCTCAAGAAATTGGGATTCTCAGAATTTGCACCTTATAAAATTGTGTAATAACAGGGTTCTTAAACTCGAGACTATACTTCCGAAAGGCTGAGGGAAAGCACACTCATGGGCCCAATTAGGGGGTCATATGTTGATGCTAGTGACCAAATTACAGGTAGTATCACGTGTATGCCACTCCATTGTACATCGCACCTTTGTCCAAAATATAAAATGGGACCTGTTTTTACAATCACCTCCTTTTATGGCTAAATGCAAGTATATAACCACTCAGCCAGGGAATATACACTGCTTTATACATGTATGTGTGTATATAGTACCAACGTGGTAGCTGGGTCGATCCCTTCTTAATCTAGCATCGTCTTATAACTTTTACAAATGAGACTAGAGCCCCGGCCATCTACCCTATTTTTT
Source organism: Acanthaster planci (assembly GCF_001949145.1). The sequence goes on along the minus strand of NW_019091513.1, from coordinate 657,522 downwards.
GGTGTGTGTTAATGTTATATATAAGCTGATGTCCATACACTTTCCAAGGAGCAATTTCATCGCCGGATTGACATGAGATGATTTCTGACACCTATCACCTGATGGAATGTTTAGTAAACAACCTACACAAAGAAGAGAGAGATAGCTGTAATGATGAGAGTCCATGTTGACGCTGCAAAGAGAGGCGGCTGCCATCCTTCCTCAGATACAGATCTAGACACGCCCTCGTTCTCCATTGTACTTGGACTGCTCACTCAAATCCAATGGCAATGTTTGACAAGTACTGGTAAACTGCACTGAATGATTAAAAAGACACAAATATTACATGTACACAGTTAGACTCACAGATGCCAATGCCAATGTACCTGTGTGGTGTAAGGCCAATGGACCTACATGTATAAAATGAAACAACGTCTAGCTGTGTTAACAGTTAACAGTACAATTTTCTATGGTTTTCTATGACTCCCATGGGAAAGTACACATGGTGAAAAACTGTTAAATATCGACAGACTCTGTAACCTCATGTTTCAAAAAACTAAAAGGTAAACTAACCATTTTTCATCAAGATACAATGTACATTTCCTCATTTGTGATTAATAATTTCATGAGGATATAGTGAACATAATTGGAAAATAAGTTCTTTGAATTGTTGATAAATTCAATGTGTTATTTCAAATGTGCTGTGCCATTTTCAGAACCTGGACTTTAAATAAATACTGGTATTTCTTCTACAGCACATCTTGGCCACCATCGATTTCAAAAAGGGTCATCTGCATAGATTTAGCAGGAATTTTCACTGATATACGAAAACCCTATGCATGCAGTGGCATTAAGCATATACATGTTTTTTCAAAAGCTTAGTATACTTTTAGGAGATATATACATGTATAACATTTTAAGATTTGACATGGAACATTCCATAGAGTGTCTGCGCCTTTATTTAAATATCTTGGATTACCATTTACTTAATCAAATGGTATTTAGCCGGCTACAATCAGACAGCACCTACTTTGATGTGTGTGAAGGGCTTTAATTACTAGATTTGAACTAGGGTCTTTTTATTTGCCCCAAAACAGTAAAAATGTTCTTCTTTTATTTTTAACTTGACAATGATTGACTCAAACATTTAATTACATGGTATTTTCTGATTCATGGCTCTGGAGGACTATTTTTTTGAGGAAAAAAGTCTGAAACTGTAAAATGGTCAGCTTCTCACCTTCTGAATACATGCGCGAAGTCACAATGACTAAATTGGCACATAATCAGACGGCTATTTGTCATGGTGAGAATAGTTAAATCCCCAAAAAACACTGAGTTCCATGTACATTTACTGCACATGTGTCCAACAAAATATTGTTTAATTGCCAGCGACAGTGAAATGCAATTAGGGCTACATCATGTAAATGTCAAGGGGATGCAGGTGGTAGGCAGTAGGAAGCCAGTTACAATTCCTTGTTTGAAGTTCAACATTCAGTGTTGAAAAAGTAACCGCTTAATATTCAACGTTCAATAAATGGCTGTTTTACATTCAGCAAGCCGCGCTCATCAGGATGCACATCCCTAGAAACAATGGAAAGCAAAAGGGACAAAAAGCAAACTGCCCCACCTACATATGTACATTTCCAGGGCTTGTTTGACTCTGAAAAATCATGCCGGGGTTGCAAGGAGTAATCATCGCATTGATCGATTGAGAACAAAATTCGTGACCTACTGAAGCTAAATGAAGAATGATCCCCCAAACCTTGTTTTGAGTTATCGGCGACTGAAGTGGGTTATACGTAAAAATCGTCTCAAAATATATTTTCTGCTTTTAAGATATTTAGGTACACATGGTACATGTACTGTTATTAGACTGTACTGTAGTTAGTGGTTAGGTGTCAAAGATTTGCCATTGTGCAAGAAAATCAAACAAAGGTCATAAAAAGCAAAATTTCTGAAGTCGGTTTGTTTCAATCGTTTCTAAAATTTATAGTGTTTACCTTTTACATCATGACGAAATTTTGTCCGTATTCTGAGCCCTTTCTTAGGGCAGTTCGCCTGTTGCAGTTTGGTTCTGTTGAAGGGGCTTTCCCTATAGAGCCTATTTATAGTCGTGACATCATTACATTGAAAGTTGTGTCTCGTTCGCGACCTATGCCTATGTAAATAAAAGGAAGCTACATGATTGGATCCCCACACAACTACAGTTACTGGATACACCATGAAAACTGCGTAGGCAAACTCAAGCAGGTTGATAGTACGGTCTCCTGTTAATATTCTTCGCATGCAGTCAGCATTATTTACTTGAATATAAAGGTACATGTGTACATGTACACTGGACGGTAGCCCCGCGACAATCGCGATCGACCGCGGCCGGCTGCTTCAATTTCAGCGCGTGCCGGCGCCGCAATTAAGATAAGGTAGTGCCTTTCATATTTTTCGCGCGCTGTGCATGCATGCTGGGGTGGATGAACAGTACAGAAAGAGGAATTAGTTTCGTCAAAGAAATTGTAGGATTGTGTAAAATTTGTCTTGGGTCACGTACTGTCCGTTTGAAAAAAGGCTGGTCGCTGTCTTTATGAACGTTCACTCAGTTGCCGAGGTTGATTCTGATAATTAAAGCCTCTCATCCTACCTCCATGCCCTACTGAACTTATGAGAGTAAATACGAATTGATGGACCCATGAGGTGGACCTAAGGGACTACGGCTACGTGTATTAATTTGGCCCAGCACCTAGCTGATGAACACAATTTCAAACGGGTCTTCTTTCTGTAGAATACTGTTTCAACGATGTGCTTTGATGATACGAGGTTGAAGTCCGAGTAACTTTGGACAACTCGGACCTTTGATTGCCTTTTTCATTTGGACATAGGTGGGTGATAATAGTCTTTCTCCTACACTAGGCCGATTAGATGTCATTAAAAACAGTTTATACATTGTTTTACTCAGAATCAAGAGCCGTGAAATTCACTTCCAAAATGGTCCTCTCAGTGTCTTGGGCCCGTTTCAAACGTCATGCTTATGTAGGCGGCGACCGGGGTTGGCAATTTCCCCACCCACCCTTTTATTATCTTTCTTTTACAAAGAATGGAGGTATAAGAAAGTCCTCAGTATATTTATTTTATACCCACACAAAACATCACACTGAAATAAAGCAAGATTGTGCTTTTCTCGGCATTAAATGAACCTGATGCAAAATTCCCTTTTGAATTTGACACCCACCCAGCCCCCCTGACACCAACCAAGACACACAGCTGACGCCCGGCTGCCGACAACAGTTCTGAGTATCTGTTGGACAATTTTTTCCAATAGAAATCACAGATTTTCACTTACATACACAGGTACTCCGGTTTCCTCCTGCCTCTAAAACTGGACCTTCTTCCAAACTCCGTAATGATGTGATGCTGATTAATAAAGTACGTGTATGAATAAACGTTTATAGTTATTGGTGAAAATAGCCCGAGCTGCTAAAAGCGCCATTGAAACAACAACAAAAATTAGTCACTTTGTCAAAGGTTTGTCTTGAAACAAGTTGTTCAACCCGCTACCTCCCCCAAATCAAGGCTCTGCCAGTATTATGGTCCTTTCATTGTCGCTACGTGCAACGGGTTAACTTTGAACTGCTGTCGTTAGCAGCCTGAGTTTTTAGCAGAAAAGAGCACAGTAACAAATTGCACAGAGCATAAATTTAATTCAGTTGGCTAACTTTTATCACGTGGTTTCTAGTACTAGACGGTGTATTAAGCTAATAACAGTGCCCTTTGGCCTTCCGATCGGGCTATAGCATATTCCCCCTCGTTTCCCAACTTGGGGAATTTCGATTGTTTATTTGTTCAATATAAGAGCTGTAACTTTGACTTTGGTACCCTTCAGTTTCGTTGGGGCCAATTTACGGCGCCCTTCGGTTTCGGTTGGGGCCAATTTGCTAATGTGAAGGCAAGATGCGTTACATGTAGTCTTTGTGGAGGTCGGGTACAGTTAGCTGACCTTTATCCAGGTCAAGGCCCACATGGGCAGGTTCATGACGTGGTGCTTGGTTGGTATAAGGAAAATGTGGTGTCTTTGGTGTTTCCACAATGGTGATGTTGAATGGACGCGGTAGTGCATTATTTTATGTGAACTGTTACCCGTGTATGTGTCCTGTGTCTGTATATAGCCGGTTTGCCCTGTGTTCGGGTTCTGGCTCCTGGCCAAAATTGTAGGTCGGAAATATTCACAGAGTTATCATTTACCGATTCACACAAAAAATAAACTTCAGTTGCAAGCTGTGGCAGAAAAGTCAAATATGTGTCCGTTCACATTCTTTGTCTGAGTATAAATAGGCTATTATGTAAACAGGTGATTCTTGGTAATGAAAATTTTACCATACCCGGGCAATGATAACAACCCTACTCACAGCAAAATGGCCAGCTGTGTGTTTTTATTTGATATACCTGTGATTTCTTAACGTTTTGGGAAATGTATACTGTGGTGGTTTGATATGATAACAAAAAACCAACAAAACAGACCCATCAATGAACTCGTTTTGTAAAATAAAAGCGACATGACATGAATTCTAGCACAGCTAGTGCAAATTATCACATTTTTGCACATGCACTAAGGGGAACAAGTCAATACGACCAGATTAGTGGACCCCAGAACCAAACAAAAACAACATCTTATTTTATTAGCATGTGCCTATAACTTTCAATCAAGCATGTTATCAAATTTTTTGTAATGTTCATCCCATAAGTTAAAATCAGCTTATCGTGTTTCAAGGAAGCATGTAGTGGGTTAAAATTGCCTTTTGGTGCTGAATAACAATGATTCCACAAATGCTCATTTTTGTTCAAGTTTTTTCTGTATTACCTTGCGCGTAGCGAAAGTTTTTTCTGCGGGACTGGAAACTGGACTCTGTCCCGAGCTAATTCTACCACCACCACCATTTACCCATCTACCCATCAATCACTCAACTACATGTAGTACTGCAATTTGCATTACACTTGAACGCGTGTATACTACTACCATCGATGGCTCCCACTGACGATCGCCGGAAGCATGCGTCCTCTTCAAGACGGACGATGACGGTGATGTTCATCAATATCGAGGGGCTTTCCTCAGCGAAACAATTATTGATAGGAAACCTCTGCTATGAGATTGACTGTGATGCCCTGTGTCTGCAGGACTCGGATCCACAGAGGCCAACAACAGTCCTGACCCAGAATTCCTGGAATGAAACTTGTTGCGGAGCAACCAAAAGAGACAATATAAATCGACCAGACCTCATCAATACGGGCGATTCACAGTAGCGTGCTACCAAGAGTTGCAACACGTTGGCCAATCATAACGCGCAAAATTTGTCGACCCTTTCCAAACGCGCATTGGGTCGACAAATTTCGCGCACTATGATTGGCCAACGCGTTGCAAACTCTTGGTGGCACACTATTGTGAAACGGCCGTATTACAGAAGGGGACAACACAGAGATACTCTCTGTTAATCTGGGGAATGTGTTTACAAATCTCATTCAACGAACCAGAAATTAACCTTCAATCACGATCACATCAACATTATAATCGGAGATTTCATAACCTACAGCGACTCCTGGGGCTACAACGAGACAAATGAGGGCAGTAACCTGGCGGAGAGTTGGGCCGAAGCTCACCGTTTTAATCTTATCCATGACTCTAAGCTCCCTCCCTCCTTCAACAGCTGCCTTTGGAGACGAGGCTACAATCCTGACCTAGCCCTCATAAGCAACCGTATAACCAACCTGATCAACACTCATCCAATACCCTACTACCAGCACAGACCAATCGACATTGATATTACTGCTGCGGTGGTACCCCAGAAAGTTCCCCTATGACGGCGCTTCAACTTTCAGAAAGCTGACTGGAGGAACTTTGCCAGCACCCTGAATGAAGCCATGGCTGAACTTGACCCCATTCCATCTAATTATGATGAGTTTGTCAAAATTGTACAAAACGCGTCAAAGAAGCATATCCCACAAGGCTGTAGGGAGAACTACATTCCTGGAATTTCCGGGGAGGTACCTCTCTGTACGACCAGAATGTAAAGCTGCATGAAGAAGGCCCTTTCTCGGATGAAACTTTGCATGCAGGTGACATGCTCATGGCTGCTATTTAAGAAGAACGAAGGAAGTCTTCAATGGCAAGAACTGATCGAGAATGTTGATATGTCACACAACAGCCAGAAAGCATGGTCAACAATTAAGAAGATCAATAATGACCCCAAAAAGACAACATACTCGAACGTCACAACTAACCAAGTTGCTCACCAGCTCCTACTTAACGGGAAAACCCAACACAAACAAAGCCACAATAAGAACCCGCCTTGGCGACAGAACATTGGGGATCTACCTGGATCTTCACCTAAAGCAAACTTTTGACAGCTACTGCCCATCTCAAGAATGGCAAGGCTGCTGGACTTGACGACATACGAACAGAGCAGATCAAACACCTTAGACAGGCCACGCTACACTGGATTTTCACTCTGTTCAATTGCATTGCCTTCTCCGGCCCCCAAAGGTGTGGAGGAAGGCTGAAGTAATCGCCATCCTAGTAAAGCCAGAGAAAGACCCAAATACAGCAAAGAACTACAGACCAATCTAGTGTTATGTCACCTCTTCAAGCTCTTCAAACGCCTTATCTTGAACAGACTTAGTCCAATCACGGAAGAGCACCTCATAGTACCAGAGCAGACTGGTTTTTGCCCTAGAAAGTCATGCACCAGTCGAGGTACTCAACCTGACTCAGCACATCGAGGACGGCTTTGAGAGGAATCAAGCCACTGGAAAAGTTTTCGTAGACCTGACGGCTGCATATATACTGTGACCCACAGGCTTCTCCTCACCAAGCAGTATGAGATGACCAAGGACTCACATCTGACTAAACTGATCCAAATGCTTCTAGAAAATTGACACTTCTTTGTCGACCTTGGTATCGCAGCCCAGAGTAAGAACACCAATGACATGGAGGTTACCCTTTCTTCAGCCCTGGAAAACCTTACGACATACTACTTTTGCTGCTTTGGAATTTATATGGGCTTATTTATATGTGCCTATAGGGTTTCCAGGATACCCTGTTTCACCTACTTCAAATTCAAATGAAGACGTACATGTCGAGTCAGAATTCTTGATTACTTCAAATGAATTTGACGTATCCAAATTCAAGAACAATGAGGAGCTTGTAAAGTTCGGTAGTCCACACTTGCAGCAAATCCATGAGTAGGATTCATGGTTCATGTGCACTTCATACATTTCATCTTTTAAGCCGGTACATTTGTTGTGATACCATACCAAACAGTTTTCACATTCCATAGCTTTCTGGTTTACATTCACATTTCTCTTACAGATTCCACGAGGATACTTTGGACCTGGATTTGACTGAATATCACCAGAGATCAGTAGTAGTAACAAAGTTTGAGTTAATGTTGTCAATGGTTTCTGACGGAACGGTGACCATGATGACCTGCGAATGTTTCTGAAGGTTCCTAAACCTCTGTAAGAATTAATGAAGACAGGACCATGGAACAAACTCACCCGAGTGCTACTAATTGGCAGGCATGGTGTGGAATTGATAAAATAACTCGCTCGTAATTCCACTGGAACACATCCTCCATAGTGGCAATTAGTGTCCACGTTTCATCCAAATGACGACAGATATGAAGCAGAGGTAGCAGATGTGTTGCATCATGGAGGAAGGACACAGAAGGAGTTTGAATTGCCCGGGCTACAACGTCTGGCCAAATACCGCTTTCTGGCATACCCGGTATGTCCATAGCCAGAGCGCAGCGCACGCCTGCTACTCACCACTTGTTTTGCAACAGTAAGCCCTCTTTGTACCCTATGATCGTCGCTGCAGTTTTTCGTTGGTAATCTGCATCCCTAAAACGTTGTGTACTGCAGTGTAGGAAGTTGAATATTCATGTCATCGTTGGTGCTTGATATGATCCGACAACAACATCAAATTTAGTACTTGCGTAGTTGCTTTTACTAGCTGTGTACCCGTGTTCATGTGCACTTGTTGCCCTTATCGAACGCTTTCTTCTTGACTTCTTTTTGGAATAAATAGCCAAGCTGTTTGTAAGATTTTGTGTTTTGTTTGAATACTTTTTATTATGGCATAAAAATTTTGTACAAAGGCGTATTTTATGAGATTTCACGATCACTTCCTGTGATGAAATAGCGCATTTTGTTCCTAGTGAACTGAGCTTTCCAGAAGTAGTGAAGATTTTGATGGCCAGTCTTAGCCAAATTCGTACCTAGTCTTTGAACACTGATTTATTGGACGGAGGAGACTAGAATTACAAACTTTGCATGGATAATCAAACAGTGTGTCAACATTTAAAAAGTTTATTTATGATGGCAAAAGTAGGTCTAATATCAGGAATTTTTCTCTCTCTATTTCCTGGTCACATCGATAGTTTGTATTTTAATTGCAAGCAAAAAACTACAAGTATTGCCACGGTATTACTAGCCCCACTTGTCCAGCTAAGATGCAGGCAGCAATACGGCATTTTTGGAATGTTTTCTATTATTCGTCAGACTCGGCGGCGACCATCATTGGACGCTTTAAAGTGCCTGAGTTGCAACTCCTTCTGTGCCCTTCCTCCATGGTTGCATGTTCATTCTTTACCGTGTTGAAGTGCAGATTCCAAGCAGTCAAGAGAGATCCCGTTCAATTGCACTGTAGTGTACGTGTAACACTATATGCTGACATGCAGTTAAAGAGTACTGCGTCACAAGTCCACAATATCACAAACAAGAAAAGTCCTTAAAACATCCAAAATCGACGTCTAAATTTTAAAAAAATTCTCGCTAAAACTACGATAAGAATATTTACAATCAATTTAAGAGGGTTAAAATGTGACGATGCACGGGATAAAAAGGGATATTTGTGGCTAGACATTTTCAAATACCCCGCAAAACAAAGTGTGAAGCAAAGATTAGAATACCACCGCCGTCTGGGAAAGATCGTCACAACAGTGCAAAGAAAATTGACCCTGCACTCAGCAATTGCTGCAGAAGCCAGAAGCCTTTACGTTCTGGCTGGTATTGCTCCACTTTACACCCGAAGGACGGTAACCTGCAGTGAGTACAGAGCGCCTCAGGCAAACTGAAGACACCCGTCATCCACGCTAGGCCCACCAACCTGCAGCCCCAAATAAAAGCGCTTGAAGTCAAAGAAGAGCTTTCTCCACTCGGTTGAACCATGAAGGGAATCCCCAGAAAATGGCGAGACACGGACTGTGGGAGAAAAGGCATAGAAAAAGCCACCATCTTGAGAAACTGCCCCTCCCTACAAAAGAAGAACTACCCCCTGGACATATATAGCTTGGTTGGAAAACGTGGAAGACTACGCATTGAAAGGGACCACTGCAAGGCAAATATGAAGAAATATGGGGATACACCGATGATGAGAATATTAACTGTGACTATGGCCCATCACCCCAATCTATGCAACACCTTCTGAGATGCCCTATCCTCCGGAAACAATGCTGCCGTGACGATCTGATGGCAGCAAACAAGAGGGCTGTAAGCTGTGCCGAGACCCGGCAAACCATGTGACGGGTGGAAGGCGGACACGAAAGAAGAAACGAAACTTTGAAATTGGCAATTGTAAAACAAAGTTTAAAGTTTACAAATCATGCCGGTGGGGCCACTTCATTCCTCTGGAGCCTCTTAAAAATTATGCATGTACACAATTAGAGATACTTCAACCCCAAATTGTAAGGCCTCAACAGATTTAAATCAGCATACATAATAGCAAACCTAATTTGTCGAAGCACTTTGGACTAGCTTCTTAAGTACATACCTTTGAATAGCAGAAGCTGTTTATAAAAGGATATCTGCTGTTTTGTCTACTCATATACTCCAAAGTTAAAACTTTTAATGTTCATAGTTATTTACATGTACAAGTATGATAAGCGACAAAACCCATCCATTTCAAGCTTTGTACAGTGAAAGTCACTCCAAAGCATTTAAATCAACTTACAAAGCCAAAACTATCCTAAAATTTGTCAAGGCATTTTGGACTGGCTTCAGAAGTACACACAAGTGACAATTAAGAAAAAGAATCGATTATGCAAACTAATTTTTGACACATATGTACGTACATTAGAAGTTATTTGACCCAACATTCTTAATTAAGTCAGTTGAGGGATCCACTGGTCGTACATCCCATTTGTCCTACCACGTCTTATCAGGTCACAATTTAAAATTGTGCCAACAATTGTGGCTAATGTCCAGACTGTTCATGGTTCGCTCAGAGCAAGCAAGCAGAACCTCTTTATCTTCCACAA